>VZTZ01046751.1:516533-612122 GCA_013400955.1 Drymodes brunneopygia | reverse complement strand
TGATAGGACAATTAATATATATATATATATAAAAAATAGATTTTTAAAAAAAAACTTTAAAAATGTATCTATTATAGAATGTTATGCCACATGATATTCTAATTCATATGTGATTCCATTTTTCTGTATGGATATAGACCTCATTAAAGTCAAAACCAGAAATTCTTTAGATATCTCTGGAAACACTTGTGCTTCCATTACAGTATTTCTACACCTGTATTACATGGCAGCCATTCTTAAAACTCACTTTTATAAAACCCTGTGAAGTAGATGACTCCATTTCTACTTTGTCTTATTTACAATAACATTATGAAAACCATTTTTCCTGATTATTTCCCTTCCTTTAAAATGCAAGGGTAACTATAACAATTGACCTGAAGTTGTATATGGCTTCCTCCCTCAAAAAAACTGTTTCAAAATTACAACTGTGAATTTTCTTTGTTGAATGTTAACTACACAATTATCAGCCCAATCAAGTGCTAGCAGGTTCATTCTTTTTGCCAATTTTAAAGATCATATCAGAGCTTTAATGCCCCATAATTACAGATATTTACTTTTCTTTGTGTGGAGGAAGTTAGATTTAAATTATATGTCAGACTTCCTTTTTCATTCTGAACACATAAACACAGTGATAAAGTGTATGCAAAAAGGTTTTTGTTAGTTTGGGTGTGTTTTTAACCATTTGAAAGCAATAAGCTTTGCACCATCAATAGAAAATTAATAACTCCCTTCCTTTGAATGTGACATGGGCAGAGATTCCAGCATTGCATTCCCACTGAGAGATGAGGTTTTAGATTCTCAGTTTCTCATAGAAGTAACACAGTGCTGATATTTTTATTTGCATGTAACAAAGGACAACTTTCAAAAGATGTTGATTATTTCTAAAATGAAGAATTTTGCACTTCTCTGCTTTTAAAGGAATTTAAGTCTCTTAGAACTGTTAGAAATCTTTATATTCAGAACTTAAATATATGCAGAGAAAAAATTTTTAAAAAAACACTCCAAAATATTCTCCTATGGAAAAAGTAGTTGTTTTCTTTTTTTTTCCCTAGAAATTAAAAAACTCGAGGTACTTACTTCATTTCTAGAATCTCTTCAAGCTGTTTCCTTCGCTCTATTCTCAGGTTAGCCAGATGTGCTTCTTTTTCAGCCAAAGACTGCTGTGTTGAGGCAAGACGGGCTTTGGTAGAATCTAATTCTTGTCTAGTCTTTTCCAGTGCATTCATCAGCTCTTCTACCTAAGAGAGAGGGATTTTAAACTCCATATTCTTTACAACAAGAAAACATTAAATCCATATAAGTACAGGGGGGGAAGAAAACACACTAAAGGAATTATTTCCCATAAATGGCTGTTCAAATCTCTTCGTATCATAACTCTTTTAAAAAGTAACAGTGGTGTTTCAAAACGAAAAAAAACCCTCAAAGTTTCCATGAATCCATTAGTAATAAACAATATTTACACAAAACAGAACTAACACAGATCACCAGAAACCTATTTAACCTGGGCCACTGCCACATACAGATACAATTTATAAATATTTCCTGCACCATTCATATTATTTAAATTCAGGGTGGTGGTAACTTATCATAGCAATAATTTCAGAAATTTTAAATGCAGCTATAGATGCACATTTTAATATAGAAGTGTTCATGAAAACCCAACTATTTTTCATAAAAAATGCATACCTTTGCAAAACAGGTTGCCCAGGAAAACTGTAAACTCTCCAGTCCTTGAGTATTTTAAGATTTTGATTGAATGAAGCCTGAAGAATCTGATCCAACTTTGAAGTTATTCCTGCTTTGAGTCGGGCTTTATAGTGCACTGCCTCTAGTGGTCCCTTCTAATCAAATTATTCTATCATCATGAACTTTAAAGGTTTGTAACTCTCAACTTGTCCTGATAACTGTGAGAAGCTCTGAAGCATGAAGTGTAGGAAAGTTGTGGTGATCCCACTCTTTCCTTAGCATGGAGAAATGCCATAGAGAAATTTAAAGAACACACTAAAGAATGGAGACTTTACAATGACACCTGTCTGGCAGGAGAAGCTTTACTTGTGAACCATTTTATGTGAATGGCCTCCAGTAACCAGCATACCGGTGGGATTTCCCCCTCTTCAAATGATACAGTTTACATAAAGTGAAATGAATTTCTTTTTTTAGTGAGATACAATGATTTGAATAATGAATGTCCTATTTTCCGTACATTCTTTCTCACCTCCTTTGTCCAAACATTATTATTTTATTAACTAGAAAACACTTCAGGAAGAACTTCTAAATGAAATAAAATAAAAGAGGGAAAGAGGATATAGTCCATTCATCCATGTTATAGAAAGAATTGAAAGGGGTTCAATTTTTCTGTGAATTGAATAGTCTGACCAATTCCACAGAGTGTGGCTACTCCCAAGTTCATGCTTAACTGTTGTTCTCTAAAGCCCCTTAGCAGGCAATCAGTGCTTATAAGGTACGTTTTTGTTTCAATTCCAATATACACCAGCTTCTATATAAAATGTTCAATAAATAATGCAAATAAATAATAGAGCTGTTATGAACTATAATGACTGGCAGCCTGTTTGCCAATGATACACTGATTACTTACTCCTACTACACCATCTATACAAACACTTTAATAAGATCAGTGAAATACTAGAACGTGTATGACACCCTCCAGTGCACAGACACTGTATTTCATGAATGCAGATCAGAATTACCAATAGCATTGAAAGTACTGATGTTCAACCTTCCACTCAGAAAGTAAAAGCAGCATAATGGTGATATCAGTGAAATAGCAAGGAGTGCATATCGTGAGTCTCTGCAGATGCAAGATTCCACTGAAGAAACCATGAAGAAAGATGATGACTTGAGATATCTCTGTAAAATGACTGTCTAGTGAATGTTCATAGTAGAAGCAGCAAAGACAACATATACTTGAGGGAAATAAAGAAATAAAAAAGCTGGATTTGCACTTAAATGCCATGAAAAAAAGCATTAACCAGCCAGAAGGAAAGAGTCAGATCATATTTCTTTAAAAACAGATTCAATTTCTAATATAACAGCAGGTACTTCATCTTCTGCTTTAGTGCAAGAACATAAACCCATGCTGTATCCAACGACAAGACTCCATTACTAAAACATATGATATTTGTAACTGTTTTCTGGGCTATTTCTGAGGCTTTTCCTTGTATCTTTTAAAAACTGCATGCAGTTTTTGCTGAGCATCCACTCTATCACTTAATTCCAGACAGTATCTCTTAATGGAAATTCTAGTAAGGATCAGAACTGAAAAGTCATTAATTCATGCAGACTCCAGCTTTGAGACAGTATCTTTAAACACCAAGACACTCCTCCCTGGCAGATTTGTTGGGCAGATGAGAATGTAAAAAAGGAGAATTCTTGCTTTCTGTGTTTTTAGTATCATTGCGCTCCCTTTCCATGTTCTGAATTTGGTACCCAACCTGATGATTGACTGAATCCTTACCCAAGTTCCTATCACATATATTACATAATTTACATTTCCAGACATTTAAGAGAATTAAAGACGTGGAAAACAAAGCTGTGGACTTGTTAATGTCTATTAATAACATACTCTTACAACACCGGACAAAAGAGATCAAAGTTTAAAAGAGAGGGGAAAAAAACTTTTAAAACTTAAATATGAAAACTTTTTCAAACCACAAATTGTTAACAGGTGTCGACTTGAAAGTTTTATTTTCATTTACACTTTCAACACAGTATTTGCCAGCCAGTTCTTCCTTCATTTTTTGAATATGACCCAAGTTCATGGTTGCACGTTTTCCTGATTAACTGTCCTACCAACACCTACAGCTGAATTCAACTGGCAGGCATGTGCAAAAGAAACTGATTTTTTTTTTTAAATCAACTCCTATCAAATGTAAATGTGTGAATGTAGAATCTGCACAAACAATCCTCTCACCATGTTAATTATATAGCTGTAGTACATGTTCTATAATGGAAAATTAATTACTGAAGGCAGTATTATAGACGAAAATTCTGGGTTTGGGGAATCCCTGCCCCAGCCCAGCAGCACCACCTGGCAGGGGCAGAGGCACTGGGGGCAGTTCCCACCTGGAAGCTGCTCCCTTTTCCCAGCCCTATCCCTCAGTGAAAATGCTCCTAATCACAAACCCTGCACGTTTTGAATTCACAGGAATACACATTTTGAAAGAGCTTACGGTGAGAACCTCAGTGAATGCACTTAGCTTGGGAGTATTCTATGCCCTGAATATATTATTAGCTGGGTTTTCTTCCCTTTTGCAAGACAATGGCCTCATTTTATCCTTTGCATTTTGTAATAAAAGCCTTTTTTTTCATACTTTCAGAAAGAGCTTTACTGACCTCGGCGCTTTGAGGATTTTATTAAAATCTGCACTAGAATTAAGTTTACATTTCAGAATGGCAGAAACCCAGCAAACTAAACTACAGTAATTGTTTCTTAGTTTTGAGTCTATTTTCAATGAACACTTTCTACTTGTTCTGCAGCTTCACATTTTTAAGTGCTATCAGCAGTGTTTCACACTAAGATAAGAAAAGAAAAAGAAATTAATGTGGCTGAAGAATACATCTGCGTTACCAGACTCTGCAAATTAAAGGAGGTTAGAGTTCAAATGAATGACAGTTTATTAAAAATGCCCTGGAGCATTCTTGATTCCAGATTGGATTCGGCTCAGTAGAACTCAGGCTAACATAATACTGTTCCAGTTTGTGGGAATGAAGAGGGGGAGGGACAATTGCATGTTTTCTCAGTTCAAGTATAATATATTTCTGCAGGATGACAAAGAGCTGGCAACATTCTAGCAGTCAAGGTTAGTATGGTTAGTTCTACTACCTTTAAAGGGTTGGCACTTCATTTTGGCAACAATATTGGTGATAAAAACATGACTTTTGGATTTCTCTAGCTGACTTTTTCAAGTATCAGTAGCTATACAAAAATTTCATACCCATTTTATTTTAAAACCTAATCTTGTGTTAGCACACAGATCATTTATGAATTTTACATAGTAGAAGGAAATAAAGAAACCCATCTATTTACTTAGAGATTCTTTTACTTTAATATTAAGATATTAACCATTACATTTTTTTAAAAAGTTTAACAAACAATTACATTCATTCAATAAAGCTGGATGCATTTTGATAATAAGTCATTCAGTGGAAGAATCCATCCAGTTGTTTTGAAAGGGTTTTTTTTTTTTTTCCATTTCCTAAGGAAATGCCCTTTTTTTTCTGCTTCAAGTTACACACTACATAAATTTCTGTTATCTCCAGCTCTGTTAAGATTAATTTAATAAAAATAATATTTGGGGGTTTTCCCCCAAGATTAAGCATGAGACTGTAAAGAAGGAAACACTATAATCCTCAAACTTTCTCTTTGTGGCTTTCCTACAAATTTATTCTGTCACTGGACTGAAAGCATAGAAAACACATTCAGGGAGATGAGGGAAAACAGATAAAAGCCTGAATTTGTACACACCAAACATCCACCTACCAGCTCTTTCAACTTTCAGGCTGGAGATCTCAGCCTTTGACATTAACACATTGCCTGTGCCTCACACAGTGAAGGTGAGTGCCAGGCATGCCAGGATCCGGTACCAGCAGCTGCTGGCCATGCAGGGAACCACTCTATCTCATGGATAATTCAATTATACACCCACAGAACAGTCAGCACCAGTCATGGGGACCTACTGCTTTTAAAATTGCCAGTGCTGCCCTGCAATACGGTTTGCAAACACCTTGTTTCTTCCTGTTTTCTAATGGGAATTTCTCCAGTGTGCAACTGCCTCAACAGTTTCATTACAAAGGTGTTTTTCAGAAAAGCAAACAGACATAGCAAAGTGTCATCCTGAGCTTTGCAAGACGTGGAAATAAACTCTTTGTCATCGTCCCCTCTACTCTCTTCCCATCCCATTTGTCATCCATAGACAAATTCCTCACCTCTGACTTCCATCACAGTTCTTAAAGCCAAGAACCAGGTCTAACAAAACCGGTATAGTTGTGGAGGCTCATGCTCCTGAACCTTTCCAAACAAAGAAATTAGACACAGGTTGTGTCTCACAACTTTGGAAATCGTCAGGGAAGAGAAAAGTAACCATAATCTAGAATGCATAAAAGCTTTAAAATAAACATCATAAATGAAGGATTTGACAGAATATTAAGCAGAATTTATAAATTCCAGGCTGGTTTTTCAACTCATAAAATACTAGACACATAGGGCCCAGTGACATCAGCCAGCAAGGCAGTGGCAGTTCAACACAAAGTACCAGAAGCACTGAAGCAACAGTCCCCAGGAAAGGGCCATGTCCATAGGAACACAACAGCACAATTATGAAATGGGATGCCATGCAGCAGAATTTGAAATCAAAAACCTCACTGAGATTACTTTATTACAAAAAGTAAGATTTAAAGTATTTTAAACCTCCTGCTAAGAGCTATGTTAAGAATTCACAAGGTTTAGTTTTATTCAGATGAAGAGACACAGCACACAGAGGGCACATATTTCCCATCCAGACCTGCAGGGACTACAGTCAGGGAGAGAGGTTCTTTGCTGGCTGTCACATGCTGGTTACCAGTCATGTTAATTTATACAAGCACAGTTTTATGACAGAGACATGTACATCTCCACATAGAATTATACTAGAATCCAGTAAGCTAGTGGATTCCAACAGCTTAAAAGAAATATATATCCTAAGTGAAAGGATTACTAATGTTGTGGTCTTTATTAAGTTAATTTAGGATTTTGCATGACAGTTCTGGGAACTGTATTCAAGTGGTTAACTTTTCTGTACTGGCAATTAGAATATTGATCATCTTATTCTAAGCCTCAATAATTCAATAAAATATAGGGCCACAAGAATATCATTCTTGGATTCATTATCTGTGATTTGGTTTTCCAATTAATATAGTAATTTCACCTGTAACTGAAAAATATAATTAAATAATTTTGGAAAATACTGGTCATAATCACTTGAATAGAAAAACTATCAGTTTAAAAAGCCAAAACAAACCAACAACTAAAAGTAATACCAATTTTTTTTAATTAAATCAAACCAAATTATGATCTAAATAGCTATAACCTCTGTGCTCTAGGGTCATGTTCCTAGACATGTGAAAACAAAAGCTATTATCAAGTACAGAAAGTATGCTTCCCCTGCAGTCCCAGGAATACTGTCATCTATTTAAACACTTCATCTTGTGAAGCACAATTGGCCCCCAGTTACAGTATTTCAATAAACTTAAGCTAAAATACACTGTATGACATCCCACTCACAAAAGGTGACCTTCAGGAAAACTGAAAAGAATGGGCAAGAGAACAGAGTACTCCTCTCAGGTGCAGCTGGAATGTTTTGTCCCAAATAGAAGGTCTTTCATCAATAGCAAAACACTATTATGTAGGGTTACACTACGTGTGTTATAGAAAAGCTGGCCTGGAAGGCCTAGAATAAGCCTCTGTCCTGGGCCTGGAGATGACCATGGAGGCACATCCAGGTCACCAGAGATGGGCTGGGAAAGAGAATTATGGGTTTGTGGCCTTCTGGACCTACTGTGTGTGAGGATTGCAGTTTGTGACCTTATAGGGTATTGTGTACTTGTTACCACAATGGGTAAAATCTGTGCAATACCCCAGGTGATTGGGGAACACTGTGGTGAACATCTTTCCTGTTTATGTGATGACATATCCTGTCTGTGTAATGGTAATTAAGGAATTTTCACTGCCTGATAAGGGGCAGTCTGTAGTAGTCTGTAGTAGTCTTAGTGTAGTCTTAGTAGTCTTAGTCTTTGCCTGCACAATAAGGGTCTTTG
This sequence comes from Drymodes brunneopygia, assembly GCA_013400955.1. Taxonomy (NCBI): domain Eukaryota; kingdom Metazoa; phylum Chordata; class Aves; order Passeriformes; family Petroicidae; genus Drymodes; species Drymodes brunneopygia. Next base: position 604,310 of record VZTZ01046751.1, on the reverse strand, counting down.
CACTTCTCTATCTTGTGGGAAGTCTATGCCCTTGCAGAATTACTGCACTATTATATATATGATGAGGTAAATAACGTCACATTCTGATATTTCAAGGCTACATACACTTAAAAAAATAAAAAAATAAAAACCAGCCCTCAGACTTTATGTCAGTAAAGATATGGTATTTAAAGTGCTGCAAGAATCAGTCAACAAATGTTCTTTTTCCAAGGCAAACTTCATGCTGACAAGGCCTAATTCACACTTGGCCCCATTCAAGCCACCCAGACATGCACTGTGATGGAAACAAGACCAAGCACCTGAGCAACCATGCAAGTCCATTTTATAAAAAAGAAGCAGTATTCTTTTATTTTTGCATTTAGTTTGAAAATTAGTTATTTCATGACATAGCTTTTTAATTTTCTCCCCTTTTCCACTGAGCTTCATCTGAGCAAGTCTGTGATGTTTTTAAGCAGCTTGTAGCCTTAGCTCTGCTCTTACACTTGATTGATACTGTCCAAACCTAATTACAAAGGTAGCATGAAAAGTGTTTTATTGTTGTGCAAGTGAAAGCAAATTTGATATAATGTATTGATGAATTACAGCGCTCAACCTAATGTTTTCAGAAGCATAAAAATAAAGTAAATTGAGTTGACTATTGAACATATGCTGATTTCACAGGACACTCAATTGTCCTACAGGATATTGTATCTGGAAGAGAAACCTTATGGGCTGAAAACAATTAGGCTGTGTGATTTTGGTGCTGAGTCCTTTCAGATAAACCATGCAAGCAGAGCAGAGCAACTCTTTAGCTGGTGTTAAAGCCCAGCGCTGTCAGAGCGGCCTCCCTGGTTAATGTCAATAGCACTGCGTATAAAAGGTGACTAAAGTGTGTACAAATGTTGATCTTTGGAGAAGGCATGCCTAGAATCATGCACACATCTACTGTTTCATCCAGCAGGTCAACTTCTGGGAGAGAGGGCAAATTGGGAGTTTTCTTGCCAAAAGCTGATTCTTAGCATGCTTGTTAGGTTACACTACACAAAGCTACTTCCCCACTGCTTTTAATCCATAATTCCAATATATTATTAAAGTAAGAAATGCTTCCTTAGAATGTATCCAAACACAGCAGGGATTCACATGGTGTGTGTAAAGTCTTACTGCAAACAGGTAGTTTATATAAGAGGTTTTCCACATTCTGAATTGTGCTTACATATTGTGAAACAGCAAGTAAGACTTATTAAAGTAAAAATCTTGTGTATGAAAATACTTGGATAATTTTATGTGAGAAATCTCAGAAAAAACAATTTCCTAACAAGGTTTGACACAATGAATATTAATAAAAAGTATTAATAGGCAGCAATATAAAGATTTATATAACTGATTGGAAGATATAGCTTCTGCATCAAAAAAATTTCATACCATCTTTAAAACTTCTGTGAGTTTAAAAGTTCATGTGAGTACTGAATGCCCAAGGAGCATCTGTGCTCTTCTCTTAATACAGATAATGTCCTGTTTACTTAATCCTATGGCATTTTTGCTATAAAATTATTTATGTAATATTTTATTGGCTTGGCATACATAAAGAAGTCAGTGGCATGGACATGCCATCTCCTTAAAAACTAAAATTATCTCCTAATGTATACAAAGCAATATCAACTATACCAATAACTTTAAGAAGAGTCAAGTGTGTCTGTCATGAAAGAGCCAGGTTTTAGCTCTGGCACACCCAGTTATAGATCATTCTTAATAGGAAAAATTTTAATACTTGCTATAGCAATTGATAGTTACAATCTGACTCACATTTATTCCAAGCCATGGGGGAAGTCCTAGAGAACACATGGATCAGAACTACAAACAGTTGACTAATTTAACTGTTTCAGATACAGAAAGAACACAAGCAACACAAGTTTACTAATAGGGTAATAATAAATATAATAATTAAAATTAAATCAAATAAAAACTGCTTTGGACAGTCACTTCAGGAAGAGACCAGTCAATAGGAACAGAACTGAAGTGCTTATGAGGCTGTGCAGGGTAGGGCAGCCCAATGGACAGTCAGGAAAGCCTGAGGGGGACAACAAAATGTCTGACAATTGGACTCCATTATTAACACATTACAAGCTAGGAATGATCACATGATGGAGCAAACACATCAACCCAGAATTTGCCAACAGGAATTCCTCCATGAAGGCACTTCAGAATCAGCATGTCAATTTTTCAGAGTCCTAAAGAGAAATCTTGCTCAAATTGTAGCTCCCTGTCCATGAAATGATCTCTACACCTACTACACAGGAATAATCTCACTGGGTACTTCAGTCCCAGATCACAGTGCCTCCCTTAACCAACACACGAGTGTAAAATTCCCTGGGGGAGGAAGAAGCAGGGCTGGAGGGGCAGGATGCTGAGCTGAATTTAACAGCCTCACAAAACAGAACTTGTGTGTAAAGGGAGCCAGATGGGAGATGGTGGCACAGGCTCAGCCACCTCTGGAAGCAGCACTGCCAGCACTTGGCAAAAGCCAAGGGCAGGAACAGAGCCCTTTGATGCCTCCATGGCACTGCAGCCATGAGCTCAGGAGGAAACTGTGCAGCAACTGAACAGGTGCTTACACATAACTGCACAGCCACCCGAGTGCTGCAAAGGTGCAGAGAGACAGAATGTGCAGACTTCTACACAAACACACACACACATTATGCAGAAAAGAAACTGTAAGAATGGTTTACTGTGATTACAGAGTGGGAGAAGAAAATCAGGTGGGGGAGAGAACATTTACAAGTGTAGGAAGATAGCCCAAGAAATACCATCCTTCTAAAACTGAACTTTTTTTTCTCAATAACTATTTGAAGGACAAGGAAGTAAAAGACTTCAGAACAATGTTTTTTACACCAGGTTAGCTCCTGAAAAGTTCATCTCTTTGGGAAATTGAGCAGTAGTTCACATTTTGAGGAAAAGCAAAGATGCTGAATTATAGAACTTGCACTTTTCCAAGCAACAAAACCACACTGTCTGACTAGTACTAAATCAAAACAAATTTCAATGAGTATACCCCAGTGAAGAAAAAAAACCTGTCACTTAAACCTTTGCCTCATCTACAAAGAAAACAAATATTTCAATTTTGTCACATCAGTTTGCGAGAATTTGGAACAAGTATAAAAATGCAAATACTGCAACTCAATGTTCTAAAACCTAATTTTTTTATTTGTCTCATAGCTAATGATATACCAGCCAAATGCTTTTCCACTGAGTGGTGGATTTTGTTTAGCTAGACCAAAAAAGGAGAGTAGAAGATTATAATATTTATACCACTATTCACCTTACTGGGCTCTTCCATAGGATCTACCAGGTACAAGGAAACAATGGAAAGAGGCAGCAAAAAATGGTACTTCACTCTCTGAAAGTCCAAATGTTCTAAGAGATCTTCCCTAATGGAAGTTCATTAATTTCCAACACCTTATGAAGCAGTTATTGCTCAGTCTGTCGGTGGGTTATATGCTCAAAACCTTGGGTGAGGCAGCTTTCCTCACGCAGGGATTACAAGCATTTTTTGTCATGTGCTAGAGTAAATACTGAAGAAGAGCATTTACCAACATTTAGGTTGAGCATTTGTGCTTGCTAAATTGTGCTCTACATGACATTACAAAGGGAAGCCTTATGAAAGGCAGCCTCATAAGATGCAGGAATTCTGTTTATGAAGAAATGTTCTGTATAGATAAATTGTTAAACAGTTCATAATAAGAAACCCAAGAGGAATTATACTCTAAAGCCTTGGCCTGAACCATAATAATTCCTCTATGGAATTTACTAAAGATTTTACTGTTGTAACTGTTCTTGTATGGGCATTATTTAGAAACCAAAGTAATGGGCTTTATAAGTTAGGCTTATATAAAAACATTCGTTTTATACAGCTATGTATGTTTGTAGGCAAAATATATTAGACAAAGTTTGATGAGAATAATAGTATTTCTTAGCAGATGAAAAAATGAAAAGTAGTCACAGAACCTTTAACTACCATAAGCTGCCTTTTATTCCTCATCTAAAAGTTTTGTTTTCCTTCTAAGTCTCTCAAGTCTCTTCCCACATGAGACAACATTCAAGAGAGTATAAACAGAAAACAAGCAGATCTACAAGTTTATATTTTTCACTCTGTTTTGAGACAAAATATATGGGCACTCAGACCACAAGCTAAGTGTCAGGATTTGTAAGACTTACAGATGGGAGGATTAAACTGGCCTTGATGAGAACTTTATTTTGGATCTGTTTGACCTTTCATGTAAACTAACTCACTTGTCACTGCTCATATTCTGTATAATAACTCTCATCGGGACATATATTTTACTATTTTTAAATCTCTCTCTTCCAAAGGCAGGCTTGGTTTTGAAGAATAGAGATAACGACATACACATCAAGTTGTGCATTTGAAGGATTTTTGAAGATCGAGATCCGTGGAAGACACAATCCCACAAGTGAGGATACATTCAAATTATATTAGAGTGCATTGGCAAACATACATATTTAAACTAATGGTTCCTTTCTTTTCCAACTTTGTACAGGCTTTTGTCCCACAGAAAAACTTTATTACAGATGTCTTTGCTATACCCAGCAGTCCTTCAAGGAATCAAAATTATATTTCACTTCTGCAAGCAGAACTTAGAATAGAAACCCAAAAAATTCTTAGGTTTATCATGTATTAAATAAGAAGCTATGCATTATAAACTAAGGTGTTAGTTTTTTAAGGCAGAAAAGCATTTCCATCCATTTAATGATGTTTGATACTGCATATATTCTGTTTCAGATGGGCTATTCTGTACCTCAAATCAGCTCCAGTACCTGCAATAGTAAATGAAATCTACATTGTATTGATGTGTTTTAAGAAATATTGCCTCCAAAATGTTCAGCAAAGATAAGTTATTCTTTCATCTACAATCCAACAGAAGTAGTAACCCCAATAATATAACTGTGTGCTCACAACATGCAGTTTCAATTAGAAAACTGCTTACAATGGCTGAAATTAGGCACACATGACTGTTAGAAGCAGGTCATATAGTTATTTATTTTATTCTTTTTATTTCCAATCAAATATTTTTTAAATTTTTGGGAATAAGGATAGTCTAAATGTAATATATTTCTAGTGGAAATAACATTTGCTCCATTTAGGCCTCAGACACTGCTGATGGCAGAACAAGACTGGAATGTGCAGATAATTTTCTTTGAGGCTAGTCAACAGCTAGAAGGCCTTCATAATATCATCTTTAAGATCAATCCAAGACATTCCAGTCTGAATCAAGGTTTATTTATTAAAGGATTTAGCACTTTTCGATCCGATATTGCCTGGAAGATCACCAATTTCCATTTCCAAATATCTAATTTCTCCAGTTACTTGGTGCATACATAAGAGCTTCAAAATCACTTCAGTGAGCACACACATATGCACATAAATGACATCTAAATTCCTTCCCCTCTCTAAGATGAATTCCACAGGAAACACCTACAAAGCAAAATCTCCACAGAGAGAGAGCTGTAGGAGCTTTCAATAATTCTCACTCATTTAGGCAACACAGTTTAGACAACTGCAGGTTTTCTTAGTGAAAGATTTTGGATTTTTCTTGATCTTGATTGGTATAAGGGGTATTGAGAAAAATAATGTTGCATACATATAAGATTTGCTTTGAATATTTTCTTATCTAGGAAGAGAGCTTGGCACTTAAAACTTAAGTGTTTACTTCTTTTTCCTTTTAAGAAACACTGTTTACAATGGGCAAATAAAATGATTTTTCAAAAGTAAAAATCAACAGTCCTCTTGTTCTAAGTTGCTTTTTCAGTCTGGGGTCTTTTTCTGTGCTGGTGTCACTTATCTAAAATCTACTGCTCATGACAAGATCAAAAGTAAGGGTTTATAATACAACATCTGTTCTGTAAATTCATAGCATAATCTTACAGAGGGTTTCTATAAATGAACAAAAAAGATATAGCCTTTCTACATATAATGGATTTGGTCAACAAAAAGCCTAAATGATCACAGTATGATCCTGGTTATCCAAACTTCCCTACTGTACAAGCCTTCCTGTCCAAGGGTGACTCCTCATCATGCAAACCCGTGAGTCACCCGGATAAATGGGGTGTGATACAGGTTGTTTGAATAAGTGCTATCCTACTGTATGTACCATGAATGCAGTTTAATCTGTTGTGGTACTTGATGTAATGTTATACAACATTCCAACTCAAGAGCAGGGAAAATTAGCCGTCACAAAAGAGTAATCCTCACTGTTATAAATGAACACTAACAGGAGATAATATAAATAAAACTACTATTGACTTACTATGTTATTATAATGCTACAAATCAGACAGTATTTCATATTCAAAAAGCCCAAATACTGGCAAAGAATGCTTAAAGAAGTTTGCTTTGGTTTTTTGTTTTTTGAAAAAAGACAAAACAGCATCTACTTTTCAAAGACAGTATTTTTTGTAAGTCTCTCCTTCACTTTAATTAAAGAGAGTTAGTAATTAAGCTGCCAAAGGGAGGCACAGAAGATAAAAGATTTCCCAAACCAAATAACATGAGTTTCCTGAACATAGGAAAGAAGATTCAAGTTCCTTATCGTAAAGGACAGCAACCTTCCTCCCTGTCCCCTGTCTTCTCCAAATAGCAATGCAGAGGGAAAAAGAAAAAAATGCCTATTATACGCTCTATCAGGAGGATATATTCTAACCTAATGTACTGACCATTGCTTCAGCAGGATAGAAGTAGCAGAGTTAATGAGGACAGCAATCCACTATTATTTTCACTCAGCATTGTAATTATAAACTAAAGCCATTTTCCTATTCCCAGCACAGGCTCATGGTTAAAAGCCCACATGGTCCCATATACACTGTAGTATCTAAAATGAAAGTCTTGAAAAAACAAAGAACTCAACCAAAGCTAAGTGCATTGCTGTCTTTACCAGAGAAGTCAACTCAGAAATAAACACAACTGTTCATGAGAAAGATATTAGAAGCAATAAATTTTCTAGTGATGAGTGTTTTTAGGTGTATAATTTATGTGTGCACTCACTGGTGGCATGACCAGAAACACAGATACCATGGAATGAAAAGGAGGAAAAATAGGGGAAAGTAGAAGATACGGATACAAGCTCTACTAAGCTGCTAAAAAAATAGCCAACTTTTATGAAAGACTAGATTGTGACATATTTTCACAAAAGCAAAAAACAAAAACGAGCGCTGTTGACTCAAGAATGAACGTTGGCAGGAAGCTGCCATTAGGTCTGCTATAGTTTACATTATATTTTTTCCTTCCAGACGCTGCCAGTGGGAGGTTTTAAAGCATAATGATATACTGAGAAACTTATGACAAGCATGTCCAAACAAAGTAAAACATATTTTTCACAAAACAGTAAACTCTGATAGCTTTAAATCCATGGAGCCAGAGGTAGCCTGAAGACTAATTACAGCAGAATTGATAACTTGTGAAACCTGTTAAAGGTATTTAGATATTCTTGACTTTTTTACAGAAAATACCGTTGTAGCAGGAAGTTACTTCTGAAAAAACAAAGTTGAAATAGGAAAGACATTTTTCATACAAAGAAAAAAAAGCCAATAGTAATATGTTTAACAGCTTGATAACAGCAAAAATAGACAAATATGTTAACTAGCATCAATTAGAAAATGTATCAGACGTAGCAAACAGAATTTTAAAGGATGGACGAGGTGTAAAACTTGAATAGTTTTTTATTTCTGGATGCTGTCTTTTCTAAGTCATACTTAGAGTTTGTTAATAAATTGGTCCATGAGGGTGTATCTAAGTCTGAGTATATTTAAATGTGTTATGTAAAATGAAGGTTACTAATGTCACACATGCAGTCACTGCTGTAATTTCATTGTACAACCACATGACTAAGCTCTAAGAACAGAAAAAACCCTTTTCGCATATTAAAACAAATTTATCTGAGCCTGTATAGAATAAAAAGATTGTTGAAGAAGAACCAAAAGTATGTTAAAATAATATGGGTGTGAAAGACAAAATTTTTCTTTTTTTTATTCCTATTAAAACAAAAGCCTGACCCAAGGAAAATCTCTCATAGACAATATGGTGAAATCAGTATCAGAATTCTCCTGACACTTTCAGACAGAGAAGATGAAGTATGCAACATTTCTCTGGATATACAATCCAGTCCCAAATCTATGCCATAGACTATTAGCCAAAACCTCACCATTGATGTGTGATGAGGAGTGCTGACTATGTGCATTATGATGAGTTTCCCCCTTATTTCCTAATATAAGGAATTAATAATTCTTTAATTCTAATAATCCCTAAGAGGGAATTAGAGGTCATAGGAACCATTATGTGGCTTTTTTTTTTTACAGAGGTATAATTCAATTCTCAGCAGGGTCTTGTGAGGACAAAAGATAATCTCCTAGCATATTTACATGGCACTTCTAGTCACAAGCAGAAATTTAGTTGTTTGTTCATCTTCTTCAGTGATCCTAAGGAAATAATGAACTGGTTCAGCAATACCCAGACAGAACATATCTACTCTGCCTAATACCTGGTGTATAACTTCTCTCAGAAATAAAGGGGCAGACTCGAAGCCAGGGCCTTGAGATGGCCTGGGTTAAGGGATCAGGGGCACAAGTGGCAATCCCAGGGCTCCATATTTGTGCCAGTTCCATCAATGTCTTTATCAATGAACACAGCAAGGGGATTGAGGGCACCCTCAGTTCACTTACGGATGGCTCCAAGCTGGGTGGGAGTGTTGATCTGCTGGAGGGTAGGAGGGCTCTGCAGAGGGATCTGGACAGGCTGGATCAATGGGCCAAGGCCAGTGGTGTGAGGTTCAACAAGGTAAAGGTGGATCCTGCCTTTGGGTCACAACAACCCCCTGCATCTCCATGCCGGGGGCAGAGTGGCTGGAAAGCTGCCAGGCAGGGAAAGATCTGGGGGTGTTGTTTGGCAGCAGCTGAATGTGAGCCCAGCTGTGCCTGGGTGGCCGAGAAGGCCAGTGGCATCCTGGCTGTATCAGCAATAGTGTGGCCAGCAGGACCATAGTGTGGCAGGGATTGTCCCCCTGTACTGGGCACTGTTGAGGCCACAGCTCAAATCCTGGGTTCAGTTTTGGGCCCCTCACTGCACAAAAGATATTGAGGTGCTGGAGTGTGTCCAGAGAAGGGCAACAGAGCTGGGGAAGGGGCTGGAGCACAAGTCTCCTTGGGAGTAGCTGGGGGTATTTAGCCTGGAGAAGAGGAGGCTCAGTGGGATCTTATCACTCTACAACACCTGATAGCAGATTGTAGCCAGGTGGGGGTTGGTGTCTCCTTCCAGTTAACAAGTGACAGGACAAGGGGAAACCAGGAGAGGTTTAGATTAGATATTAGTAAAAATTTCTTCACCAAAAGTATTGTCAAGCACTGGAATGGGCTGCCCAGTGCAGTGGTGGAGTCACCCTCCCTGAAGGTGTTTAAAAGCACGTAGCGGTGGCAGTGAGGCACATGGGTTAGTGATGGCAGTGCTGGGTAAACAGTGATCTTAGAGGTCTTTTCCAAGCTAAATGATACTGTAATTCTCTGATAAGGGATAGACAAATAATCTTGATATGACAGCTGTAAAAGAATACCAGGATCAGATATTATTTTAGCTAATTAACAATATTTATCAGCTACTTCTCTCACACATAGTCCTAAATGTACTGATGGCATAGCTCTTACATTCCACATGCATAATTCAGAGTTTAGTCCGTAAATTCTCTGAAGTCATTTTTCTGCTATTACTGAAGTACTTCTTTAAATACATATTGACTAATCTATGGTTTCATACATCAAGTAGACTATTTTTCATATACAGACTTAAATCTGGCTTTAAAAACTGTACGATGAATTGTAAAAACAGTTTAAAGTTATGATTGGCTGATAAAGTGAAACTCTACTCCATTTCACTTGGATTAGTGTGCAGCTGCAAGATATAAATTCTGTGTGAGAAACAGTACATTTTTTAATGCCCTTTGAATTACCATGTTTTTGCAAAATGAAAGACAACTGGTTTCATATGCAGGTAAGAAATACTGGCATAAGGAATGTTATTTGATTTTAACTGAGTCATGTTGCCAGAATGCATGAAACAGCTGCAAGAGCTGAGTATCTGCCTGAGGCTACAACTATATTTCCCCCATCTTTTACCACCTGTCTGTGCTAAAGTTACTGGATGCTGGTAGATATCAAACCCCACTGGGATCGTTAACTATCATAATTATGAAATGGATTCTCCACTATCCTATTGCCTTTTCACATCCAAGTATTTTTTACTAGATGAGACAGCATTATCCCTTTTATTGCAAACTTTTAAAAGAATGCTGTGAATAAACTAACAAAAAAATTACTAAAGCTATACTGAAAAAGTGAGGCTTGCCTCTATTAAGCTTACTCTCTTTGGCACATCTGTAAATGTATTAAATGATTATGCCAAGACCACCAAAAGGCTCTTTTACATCACTCTTTAGCCAAGGGTAGTACTGTGCCAATAGTACAATTAACACTGGGATGTTTTCATACCAGCTAGATACAGGCAATTTTGCCCTAGGAGTAGGACTGATAAAATCTCACAGTTGTTGAAAACAAAAGTGCTTTTGAGAATTCTTGGAGAACAATTGTGATACCAAAACACCAGGGAATGAAGAATATAATTTTGATCTTCAAAAAAAAGTAAGACTGGAGAATTATGGATAAGCCAGTTTTGATTCTGAGATTTACTGGAGCAAGTCATCTGCTTCAGACTGTTTTCAGACTCCTAGAAGAATGAATATGGAGTTCCCAAGCAGCCATATCAAATTAATTTTTTCATATGACAGAGAAATTGACTTTATTGAAGAACAGGAGTAGCAGTCATATCTGGTAACAAATTTCAAGATATTCACAAAACCAAATTAAAGAAAAATATAAGTCAAATGAAAGCAACATAACCTGGATGCCAAACTTGTTTGGAAGTCGTGGTGAGTCATCAACAATTCATTGTTAAAAGAGAAGAATGTTTAAAAAATTGAATTTTGCAGGACCATAGGATATTCCATTCCTGAAAAACCCCAAATACTAAGACTACAAATTTGCAGAAGGAATCAGCAAGAAAAAAAAAAAAAGGGATCTTAAAGATAGAACTAAACAGGGAAAAGAATTATGCTATTTAATAATAGCATATTCTTAAATAGGGAGAAAAGCAAGGTCATTCACTTCAGCAGAACTGATCAACTCCACAAACACACAAAGAAGAATAACTGATTAAGAAGTTGTCTTTTTCTACTAAAGAAAAGGATCAAGAGACACTAAGGTGACAAGTCAACAGTGTCATGTTGTTGCAAAAAACACACTATGGAGAGATGTATATTTAGTAGTAATCTTTCTGTTTTCTTTGGCACTGACAAGATCTCAGCAGGAGAACTGGATCCAATTTTACTCACTCAAAGATATGAACAAACTTGAAAGACTACAGAGAAAAGCAGCAAGGATAATAAGAAAACTAGAAAACAAAATCTCTGTGGTAAGACTGAAAGAATAGGGTCTATCAACTTCAAGACAAGAAAACTATATGCAAACGATATGCATTTGCACTTTTAGACCATCACAAAGGATGAAGGAAATCAATTTATTATGTTCAGTGTGGATAAGACAAGAAATAACTGCCAGAAATTACAGAAAAAGAGACTAAGGTAAGATAATAGAGAAATTTTTTTCTACCTGTGGACTATGATTAATAAACAAAGTTATTATATGTGTCACTAAAACCAAGACAAACATCTCAGAAACAACAGTGGTATAACTGATAATCAATTAGTACTATGGATGCACTAAAAAATACTGTCTCATCCCTTCTGAAGTTTTTTCTATGAAATTTCAATTTAAAATGTATATAAAGCCTGTTTACCTTATTTTCTAGTATAAAACACACCAAAGAATAACTAGACAAAACATTTCAGACCTGTCAAAAATAATTTTAAAAGATTCTACTCTCCCAATTAAGAAAGACAAACAAAGCTATCTGCAACAAGGAAAGGCAGATTTTCAAGCAGGACCTTTCACCTTGGAAAACACACTACTGAAAAAGAAGCAAGAGGCTATAAATGCTATAGAAAAGGTGAACAGGGAACTATTGATCACTGTTTCTCACAGCTGAAGAATTAAGGACATTACAAGGCAACAGGCTTAAAAACCACATAAAAGGCAAAACTCTTAATATGCCATTTTACGCTGTACAGCTCAAGAATCTGGGGTGATTCTCAGCCCCAAAATGAGTGCCCAAAAGTTTTAAATGCTTTATGGATTATAAGTCCTTTAGCTTCTAAACATGGCAATATAAGCACTTTTTCCAGCCCAAAAGGTCCCTAAAGCCACCCACTGGCAAACCTGAGACAGTATACTGAGGAAAAAAAACTCTGCCTAATCTTATTTTTCCATGCACCAATTCTTGTATTTTTTTTTTTTTTCTGCTGACCAGGAAAAAAACAATTAAGTAGATGTATCTCTTATCTGATGCAGTTCTTATGCTGATGATTCCTTCTTTGAAAACACTGCTGCAACCAATCCATTCTCAATTCCTCAGGAAGGCATATTTATCATACTAGTACCCACAGAAGGTAGCTGTGATGAAAAATTACAGAATGAGTTTCCAAGCTGTGGGGACCAATCACAAAAACCGCAGATGTTAATTAAAGTAACTGCTGTGCATGGCTTGGAGTCTAAAAGTAATTCTGGGCAAATATCTAAAAGCCACTCAGTTTTGTGACACAGGTTACACTAATTCAGTGTTAGAGCCTTAGTAATGTAATGTATGACCTTATATGGAATCACGTTTTAAAAATATATGAATAAAAAAACCACAAACCAACCACAAACCACCCTGGGTAAAAAGTACTTAAAGAAAGGCAAAAATATTTGCATCTTGAAGAAAATTTTCAGTCAATTTTTGCATGGGGTGAAGGAAACACTTTTGGTGAGACCATTACAGATCTTAATCAACTAAGTTTCCAAAACAGAAAAATAAAAGTCAAATCCCTTTATGTTTTTACCTAAAATCAAGGAAGTCTATCAAAGAGTTAATGACAATAACTAAAATAAAAGTACAAAAAGCACTTTAGTTTCATAAAAATAAAATAAATATTTAGTAAAGGACAGAATATATCACACATTTAAGAGGACTCACAAGTATGGAGAGTAAAGTGGTTAGTACTGAACACCAAAAGGTGTGACAGGAGCTGGATGTTCATGATCTCCCCACTAACCCGAAGAAGAATGACATGTCTCCTACCCTTCAGGAAAACTTTACTTTTCAGTGGCCAACTTTGTCTATAAATCAAGTTGTTTATAGAAACATGTATTAGTTGCTTAAATACAGCTGTGAGTAGATAGATAAGACCCGACAGATACTCTTGGTCCTCTGGTATTCAGTAATGTGGATAGAAGTGCCCTACTGTAAATCACAATAGGTTACACTAATGCAATGCACATTTTTCCTTGACTACACTGGAATTTAAAATGTATATATACCATATCATTACATACATTATTACTTACTGAAGTGTAATGATCGTATGGAAATCTCAGGAAACCATTTTTCTCCAAAAGATTGTACCACAGCTCAGATGACTCATGAAACAGTCATTTGAGCTGCCATTTTGGATTCTTTCCTTGGAAAGTAAGACACCATATGGATTGATTATGGGCCTTGATGTCTAGAGTTCATTCTGGGCTTTTACAAGCAATTGGTGACTTACATCATGAAGTTTTTTTCATGTTCAGAATATGGTTGGGGGTGGGGGAGAAGAACAGAGAAAATTATACCAATTCTTTTCCAGGTACAAAAGTTTAAGGCTTTTGTTCAGATTTAAAAGTTTGAAGAAAAAGAATAAATTAAAGCTCTATGAAAACTGAATTTATTTCACAGACTCTTAAAAAGATTCAAGCATAATATTTTTAGATTTTTCCTGCAGTCGCAGATATTCTAAGACATTTTCAACGTATTTCCATAGTGTTTTAGAAAGTACAGAGCTAACTGGTAGTATGCTCAAGGTTATAAAACAGAGGTCTTAAATTTATTATATAAATCTTCTACTACCTAAGTCTGAAGCAATTGAGCAGCAGACTATGTACCCACAGAGCAATTAAAGCACATCCTCCTTACTTAGGCATTACCTGGGCATTTTACAACTCTAGAAGTTCTGAGGCAGGGCAGTCCTGTGTGCCTCCATTTCACTTTTGCAGCCTAAGAACATCTTCCCTACATATTCCAGTTCCTTTCACATTTACAGCTTTTGCCTGATAATTTCACTGCCTTCAACCAGTACCAATTTTAGGGTCCTGCAGAAAGAAATGGATCATCTTTTCAATCTTGGGGTCATTCTAGGAATTACAGTTTTCCTGAATTTCATTAAAACATTAATTTTACCTTTCTTACAGGCTATGAAAAAATTCTCAACAATTCTCTTGGTGCAGATTTCCCCAAAATGCTGTATAAAAGTACCATTCCTTCTAGATCAGTTTTACTGCTGCTTCTTTTGTCACCAGATAATTTTTCATGTAAACATATTTCCTAGATGTTTCTGTTTTGCATAATTAAAGGACCAATGAAATCAGTGTGTTGTTCTTTCATTTTAATGGGAAAATTGCAGTAGAGTCAAACGTAGCTCAGTTAAGCTCCAGGTCCAAATGTATGCTCACTATGAGCAGGAGATGCTTAATTCTTTAGTTATAAGAATTTCCTTGTTTGAGTCGACTGTCTTTAAAAGATTTATACATGCTTATCTTTTTTTATCCTAAGGCACATTTTGGCTTTATGTGAAAGGGTCCTGACTGTGACTCTTGAGCCACACATATAGTGGATAGGTCAAATAAAGTTCTCATGACCAGGTTTCATTATACAACTGATAACAGTGCTTAGCAGTAGGAATACAGCTGGATAATCAGAATCCCTGGCTGGCAAGGAAAAGAACCAGTTAAAATTATGAGATTGATTTATATGCTTGCTCCATGGACAAAGCAGATTCACTCAGAGAACCCCTAGAAACAGAGCCCTTTCCTTTTTGGCAAACAAAATCAAGAGCCCATCTTCTACCCTCCAACACTTTTGATATTCCAAGGTGTAAGTTTTGCGGCTCTCATCCATATAAGTTTTTGGTCCAAAGGTTTTCAGTTTAAGGAATGCAGTCAGATCTTACCCACCCTACAGACAAATCTCTATCTCCTTTCTAACATACTACTGTAGCTTTTACTAATAAGTACAATAAGAAAAAGTATAGCTTACACAAAATGTTCTTCAACCCCAGCTCAACTGATGAGATCAGGTTGTGATATATGAAGCGGGAATTCATAATGTCATTTCTGTTCCTTCTGTTCAGTTGCTGACTTTCTTAGCTAAGTACAGAGTTCAGCCAACTATCAAAAGCTGCAGGTTTGTATTGGTGCCCAAAGAAACAGACACTTTCATTGTTTACAGTAATTATTTCTGTAAGTAAAAAATTAATAATTTTAGAATTCTCTATGTTGGTAGCCTGATATTTTGTATAACTCCCATGTATTTCTCGTACTCCATCTCTCTAGAAACTTTTATGCCACCTCCCCCAAGGCTACAGTATTACGTGCCTCACTCTTTTTTCCTGTGCAGTTTTCAGGGAGTCCCCTCACTGATGAAATGTGTATTAACAGGACCAAACTGTCCAAACATCCAAAGTGTCAGTACAAGAGTGCAGAAGCCTTTCACATGTTTATGAATTTACATAAAGGCCACAAGCACTCAGAACCTTCTCTCTGCTGCCTGTCCCTGGAGAAAAGGATGATGTGAAGAACATAAAATAAGGATGGAATATAATTTTTTTACACACGTTCCTCAGCATCGACATAACATCTGCTAGAAGAAAAACCTATAACATCTTCATGGAAAGAAATAACTACACATTCTGCAAGTAACAAGTTTACCCATCCATATTCCTGCTGCTTACAAACTGCACACATCTCTCGGTGAAAAACTGATCTAGAAAATAGAGAGAGAAATCAAAGGGAACATAATTCCAGCTTTTTAACTCTCAGTTATAGCAGAAACCTACTAGGACATTCTGCACGTATCTCCTAAATAAAAAAAAAAAAATAAAAAATAAAAATAAAAGACCACCAACCAAACAGGAGGGGAGAAGTCTACACTAAGCTACAGTTTTCAGCTACAGACAAGTAGCATGGAAGAGTCTCTCACCCATAACCTGTTTCAGTTATTGACACACCAAGGGAAGGGAACACAAAAATAGCTGCACTTGGATGCAATCAGGACACAGTCCTTGCTTCCCAATTAGCACAAGGCTGGTTATGCAGCATTCAGGGTAACAAAATCTCTTTCTCCCTCCCCTTGACTCCTGACACACTTTGCAAGGGGCTTTGTTTTCTAGTTCCTCCCCTATTACCCACAGGTTCCTATTGCCATAGTTTACTGTGGTAAAGCTGCTTTTCCAGTTTCTGTTAAATGAACTGAAAATAAATTGTTGCTCAAGAAATAGTAGAGTCCCAAGATGAATTACAAACTTAATGTAAATTCACATTTCTTCAAAAGAGTAAGTTCAGTTTTGGGAAACTCTTCAGCAGAGTAACCAATTTCAATCTTCTTTGAAGCTGACAATAATTTTGCCATCTGAAAGTAAGTGGAGGATATACAAAATTTATAAATTTTAGATAAACATTTGATAGTTCAGCTGAGGATACTAAGTTGTTCCAGTCCACAAAGCCAACACAAAAAATAAAACTATCATGAAGGTATACATATAGTCACCATACTGTCAGGTCTGAAACTATTTTTTCCAGATAACACCTTCACAATGTACACAATAAAATTTGGAAAACTGAGTTTTCAAAATTAACCTTAAGCTCAGCTGTTTTGAGCTGTAATGTTCGGCTAAGGTTACATGTGAAGTTTTCAAAACTGTAATTCAAAAATTGGCCAAACTCTACAAACTTCACAAACACTACCCACCCCTTTCTTTGGTTTTTTTTTTTTAAATGACAACCTGAGTGTAACCAGGAAAATTTCAAGGCCAAAGGAAAGCTTAAAGTGTGATCAGTTTTGTAACCTTATAAATGGGGCCACAAATATAACCCCTTAATAACGTGAAGAATAATATGTTTTTGATTTCACCATACAATGTAGGAAAAAATAATGGGATAGGAATTTGATAGTCTTAGCTTCCCAAATCCCATGTGGTATGTTTATCATTTACCATATGTATCGTGTCTGATGTGCATGTAAAGACCATGGATTTGAGACACTTCTCAAATCAGCAGCTTGAAAGTATCGTATCCCACAGTTTCACGAGATCCAAATGAGATGCAGAACATGCACCATTTACTGTACAGGCGTGTCTGTCTTCATGGAAAGTGGTATTTACACGACCAGATTTACAAGATACTGGTTAATAAGTGATAGAAAGAAACAAAACTATACCCTTTTCTTAAACCATTCTGTGTTTTGGACATCTTAATTATGTCATTTCATAATCTGAAACACACGCAAGGAAGGTTAAGTATCTAACATTATCACTTCCACTAAAAAGGCAAAGTTAAATATTCCCAAAATGGACATGAAGACACCTTATTTCAGGTGTGACATTTTTGTTCAAATTCTGCTCCAATACAAAAATGAGAGACAAAACTTTCTGAGTTTTACCTTCTCATCTCCTTATGCATGGACATTAAAAAGGTTTTTACTGGGTATAGAGATTCCTATCCATTAAAACTCGGAAACAGAAAAGCAGCTCTGGAAAAAAAGTGTAAAGAAACAAAGAAAGGGGGAAAATGTAAATCAGAGTTGTGTGAAACTTGGCTGTTATGGCACGTACGGTTCATCCAAACCTTTTCTTTGGCTTTGGTTCACATCCCAAATGTTTCTTTGACTTCTGGGCTTGAAGAAAGCCAAAACTCCAAGTGAAACATTGCCAAATCCAACATATTTTTTCAGGTTTAAGGTCAAAACCATGCAAACCCACAAAGTTCCTCCAACCATCATAAATCAGTCTGAGTTTGCCAAAATGTTCTTTTCTGTTCTGTATAACCTTTTTCACTAATTTTTTCTCGGTAACATTTAAGATTTTAGCCTTCAGTACTGCATTGAGTAACATGATTACATAGCTTCATATCAAAATGGCTTTCCTATTCTATGACAGTTGCCACTTTTAACTTTCTTTAATGAGGTTTTTTTTAAATATATCCAGTGTCCTGAGTTTGCAGGGAAGCACAATCAAAAAAGCAATCCTTGGTCTTCAAGTGGATGATGCTTTATTTCTTTAAACTATTGTTATTCACTCTTTCCCAGGCATTTTAAAAACATGACAAAGTCTCAACACAGATTCCTATGGGACTTCTGAAAAATATTACTTGTGAACTTATGAGGAGGAATGACTTAATTTTCCAGATTTTTCAGAAGCACTTGGCTTCTTTATCAACATACTATGCTGGTAAATTAGTTGGTCAAGGTCCCACTAATTATTCTTTTTAAAAAACAGTTTCTCTTGATTTTTCCAATACAGATATCACATATGGAGGTAGTTTTCCAAAACTTATATGGAACTCTTTTTAGAAAGAGATATGACATTAGTCACCCTCCAGTTCTTAGGCAAGTTAGAAATTCACATATTTCACCTTTAATTTTCAAGAAGGTTAGCATGAAAATTGCTTCATACTGAGAGGAATTTGGCTTGACTACAAGCTTGCCATACATTTAACAAGAGGTTGAACTTGGTAGTACCTTGGTGGTACCTGAATTATCCTCTGATCCTATGATGACAGCATTGTTAATTTTAGTAACTGTTGTGTAATGTCTTCTGCTGTCACCTCACTTTGAGATACATCTTCCAATACTTTCCCTGTAAAAAGGAGTTCTAGAAGCAAAACATACCCAAGTTCTTCTTCTGTGAACACCAGAAAAAGAAATGTCTTTCATTCTTTTGACCCCATGACCCTATTTTCTGAAAACACTCTTTATATGCCTTGATTATCTTTGGTTTTAGAGATTCTCTGGCCAGCCTCTGCCTTCTGACACATTTGACCAGTTTGAGTGAATTTCATTACTTATTCCTTATTGTGCTTCATGCATTGCACAGTTCGCCTATTTCTGCTTTTTTTACATGCCAGGCTTTATGTTTCTGTTTTTTTCAACTAGATAAATTTCAATTTTGAGAAAGATGGTTTATGTTGGAAGTTTTTTGATACCTTCCTTTATCCTGCTGTTTAATTGTGCTGGTTTCCGTTTGGTCTTATTAAAGCAGTTTATGATAGGTGGTATCTATTTCCTCTGAGCCAATATAATTTTCTTTAAATAGCCTTCATGATGCCTGTAAAGATTTTATTCCTTTGACAGTCTTTTTTAAACACTTTTTGACGTGTAACAGCAATATGGATGCTGAATGTGGCTAAGACTAAAAGCCTCAGAAAATGCATGTTCTCTTAAGTAGACTTCCATTGGTTCATATTTCAAATATTAATCCTATGAAGTAGAGATACTTTCCAGAAACACACGCAATTCTGCACTAACAGAAGTAGTCTACTTTATCTGTTAAATTCATTCTGGATTCACACTATAGCTGACATATTCACATTATGGACTAGATTTTGTTCAATTACATTTTAAAAGGTAGTGGAAAAGTTCTTTTTTTCCCCTTGGGAATACATATTCAGAGCTAAATATCTCAAATTTTCATGCAAATACTGTGCTATTTTTCAGCATCCTAACATTCTGAAAAACATTTACTAGCTCACTGAGTTTATTACTGGTTACACTTTCCTTTAAAGCACAAATACTATAGTTACATTCTGCCTGATTTACTGGCTTTCAATCAGTACTTGAAACATCTGGCCACCTGTTTTATACTCAAGAACTAGTTTGGGGAACAATAAATTTGAGGGGGGAAAAAATTAGGAAAGAGGTGACAAAACACAAACCCTATCAGAGACACCAGGGCTTTCAGAATCTTGCTAGATGACACAGGTTTATACTCGGTTTATCCGTATCTGGGTTAGAGAACAAATGAACAAATGGTCACTGCACATGTGGTAAAACCTGTGAAGAAGAATTTAATACATGTGCACCAAAGAGATTTCTAGACTATCCATTAAAACTTCTTATTCCTTTCTCAGAACTTTCATGTTCTGAGAAACAATAGTTTCATAGTTTCTAATAGTAATTAGAACAATACTAATCTGATAGCTCTTCATTGTAAGAGATAAGGAAAATAAATAAACCACATAGTAATACTTAAATTAGTTAAAATGTTTTAACTGAATGATTACTACTCAACTATTTTAAATTAAAACACTGGTTTTATATAAAACGTTATCCTTTCGATCTTGAGGTTTTCGCTTTGTATTTGAATGATGTTTCCAACTGACATAAAACTCAACAGTAAGGACATTTCTCATAGGCTCTGCTTGGTTAAAATTCTAAGAGTGGAGACAGAGCAAAGGATGTAAAGAGGCTCCAGAAAGTCTACCTTTCAGCACTTTTCCCTTACAGACTGAAGGATTCCTACGCTTATTTTTATTTGGATTTTTTTAGGTTTCTGTGTAAAATAACTAGGTCAAACCAATACTAAGGTGAAGGACACAGTGTACATAATCCAGGTGTAAGCCCACCACCTCCATCCCCGTCCCTGGGCAGCGATCAGCCCTTGGTTGTTAGTATTTGATCTCTTGAATGGAGCCGTGGGTACATGGCAGCCTCTGGCCCCACCTCCTGGAGCTCCTGTGCGGGTTCTCCGACGGCCATTGGGCTCCGTCCATCACCAGCCATGCGCCGACTTTGGGCAGCCCCTGGTGCCAGCATCCAGCGCTGCCCGCCACACTGAGATCCTGTGGCACTGCGCCCACCGGCAAGGGTCAGCCCGGGACTGGGTGGCCTCATGGCTCGGTCCCTGAGGGACAGCTGCCCCGTGAGCTGGCGGTGAGCCACGGACTGACTGCCTGTGTCCCCTCTCCACAGGGCCCTGGTCCCTCAGCAGCTGCCCCTGCCCAGCCCGGGCTCCTCGCTGTGGTGAGGGGGATTCTCAGTGGCAGCCTCAGACCCCAGCCCCCTCCCAGGCTGGAGCCCTGAGCCGTGTCCCCGCCGCGATGCTGCCCCAGCTCCCAGACAGGCCCCTGAGGAGATCCCTGGCCCCATGGCGAAGGGGTCACTGCACAGCCAGCCCTCTCAGAGGCAGGAGGAAGGACACTGCTGCTGTCAGCGCCATTCGCCCTGATGGCACCTCCTGGGCCCTTCCCATCCCTGCCTGGGGCCCTGGGGCCCTATCCAGCTCAGCCCCTGCCCACTCCCACCCCCAGTGCTGCCCCCGGAGCACCCCGAGTCCAGCTGCACCACCGGCAGCACCAGAACACGGGTGGTTCCTGCTGCTCTTGTTATGACCGGGAGAGTGCTACTGCAGGGTAATTCTGCACTGGGAAGCGGCAGAAATAAATGTTCTTCAAAAATTTTCACGTCTGTTATCACATCCTGGCTTTTCAAAGTACCACAGCAAAGAGAGCAGGGAAATCACAATTTGCAGAATCATCCAGGACAATAATTACGTAAAACTTTCCCTTTTAACTCTTAAGAAACATTTTCAGGATGCAAGATAAATTATTTCACTTGACTGTCCCCTGGATAATTTGTGTTTTAATTAAACAGGTACATCATACACATTTCAATTACAGAATCACCGAATCACAAATATGCTGAGTTGGAAGGGACCCATAAGTATCACTGAGTCCAATCCTGGCTCTGCACAGCACCATCCCCAAGAATTGCAGTGCGCTCCTGAGAGCATTGTCCAAACACTTCTTGAACTCTGACAGCCTTAGGGCTGTGACCACTGCCCTGGGGAGCCTGTTCAGTTATCAACCAAGAAGAATCTTTTTGTAATATCCAACCTAAACCCTCCCCGACACTTCAGGCCATTCCCTCACATCCTGTCACCGGTCACCAGAGAGAGATCAATTAGATAAGGAAAGAATGCAATTTGCAGTTGAAAATTGGAATAGAGCATCTTCGAGCACCAACAATACCCAAGTTAGCTCATGTTAGGCAGCTAAGCATAGCTTATCATTCATATCCACCAGAACAGATTTAGGATACCTTCATCCAGGTATCCAGTTCATGTATTCACGGCAAAGGTTTCTATGCAAGAAGCTACTAGGTGATGTTTTATATGATAGTTTTCTAGTATTCTTGTGATGCACTTACATCACACTGAGAAAAAAGAGACAAAAGAAGAGTTCAAGTTACTCATTACCCTGCTTATAACACTAATGATTTTAGTGTTTATCAGTTTCATAAGAAAAACGTTAACAAAGCCATCACATATAAAGGATCAAAGCCTATGTTGAAAGCACAAGAGCCAGACAGCAACCTCTGAGCAATCTTTACTGTCTGTATTAAGAGAAATAATCATATTTGCTAGGACTTAGCAGCCAAATGTTCCTATAAAAGAACACCCCGACAGAAAAGCCAATTTTGACAAGCCTTACAGCTGCCTGCAGAAGGACTTTCTCACAAATTACAATTCCCATCAACAGATCAGATGTAAATGATGAATGACAATGGACTGTTTCCATTTGTACTTGAGATCTGCTTTCTCAATGACCTTTTAAGTTTATTTTTGTCTGTACAGGGTTTTTTGAATTATTTTTTCTTCATGTGAGAAATCTTTGTCTGACAAGGCAGTGGCAAAAATCACATTAACTTTTGTAGAGCCAGGAATTCACTCCATATGCAGGAAAACACAAAATTCTTTCTTCAAAATGAAGACACTAGTGCTCATGTGACACACTGTTCACATTGTTATAATGTCCCTTTGACATTTAAAAAAACAAAGAGGAGGAGGGGATCACAAACACCTGGCTTTTATCTCTGTCATAGCTTCTAGATGGCTAAATTATGGTAGTTCTCAATATGACAAAGGTATGTGACAGCTAAAGAGGAGGTGTGAAATGTTTCTTTCATTATGCCAATAAGCAACTGTGAAAAGAAACATAACTACCTGATGCCAAATAATATTGCTCAATAAAACTTTGCCCCACTAAAGGACAAATGCATTTGAAAAAGCATTTCTAATTCATGTCACTAAACTATCATAGAAATACAAAGAATAACTCAAAATGTACTTTTTAAAAGGCAATATGAAAAAAATCTGTATTCAATGAATAGCTGTGATTTTTCAGATTCAAAGTTAACATTTTTATAGTTCGTCTACATTGGACTAATATTAAGTTCATTTCTTCCCTATTTACAATTATTAAAGGTGTCATAGAAAAAAGGTCCAAGTGTATTAATACATTTATTTAGTGAAAAGATTGGGATTCAACAATATCCCAGACCTATCAAGCTTTCTCCAAGGCATTTGTCGAGGAGTCTTTGTCAGATGCAGAAAGATAAACAGACTTTCACAAGAAGAGGAGAAATATATGGAAAAATATAAACAGAAGTAATGGATCAAAGAAATGCTTGTTAAGGACCCTTGCTCTAACTTGAAAGAAGAGTCCTCTATAAACTTTGATGTAGTGCACTCCAGTGTTTGTTGTTCAATTACCTGATTATCTTGACAATTCTGCTTGAAAGGACAGCTGCCTCTAAACTGCAAATATCAGTGCTCTTCTATTTCTTCATGTGCAGCTATTATTCACCATCCTCTGAGAACCAAGAGACTACTAAAACTTCCTAGTCATTGCAAAATAATTAACATGGTGTGTGGTTTCCCTTGACTTTCATGTGCTAAACACAAACTTTTGATCACTTACTGGACCAAAAACTGTATCAACTTCCCCTGCACTAAGTACCTCAATCAGTAACAATTCATTAGCAACATTTTTAGTATCACGAGTAAAATACTCTGAGTCAACAATTCAGACAAGTAAAGGGAATATCGGCTAGACAAAGTCTGTACTCCTTAATGGTTCCATCAACCATCTGGGACACCTTGGACACAAGCTTTTTTCTTATGCCTCAGTTTCATTCAATATATTACTTACACATCTATTCTTTAAGATACACTGAGATCATTAATAAAGCGTGTTTTGTCAAATTTGGGGTTTCTTAATTTGACACCAATATTTTTTCCTTTTTTTTTTTACCTTAAAATGAAATTTGGCCCTGGACTTTTCTACTGAACTCTCTCACACAAAAGCTTCTCAGAGCAAAGATGGGGTTATAATAAATAATAATAATTTCCAAGTAGGAAAAGATTAGATATGAAGGTTCTTCACCTCCCTTCTCTTTCCAGTCTGTACACAAGGGAGTCTGTAAGTAATAATGTAGAAGGATATTACAGAACACTCATAATGAGACATAAGTATAAATCTGGCTTATTAACAACCAACCAAAATAGTTCTGCTTAGACTTACTCAAGCAAAACTTTTGTTGCTGACCAGATGTATTAGTAACAGACTTCAAAATGATCTATGGAGAGTGACAAACAACAGCAGCTCTCACTGGTTACTAACCAGGTAAATACAAGACCAAATTATGGAACTAGGTAGAAATCTGAGCTTGATGCAGACCACAAGAAGGGTTTTGAAAACCTTTTTATATTTTCATCCAGGCTATCAAGTTTTCAGCAAAATTGTTACAGCTTGTGGATAACTGACAAATATAAGAAAGTATATGGAGGGAGTTTGCACAGAATTTAGGTAATTGATTGTACTTTTAGAACATATTTACTTTTTTGCTTCTTTATATATAGGAAAACAGCTTTCATTTGCAATAACTGAAAATAGGAATTCTATAGGTAACACTTTTAAGCAATGCCTAAATTGGGAAATCTATGCTAATACTAATTTCCATTACACTTCTTTTATATTACAGGGTTAAACATCCTTCTTACATTGAAGGCAACTACACAAATAGGGTCAGACATTTTATTGCAATTTCACTTTGTAGAATTACAATCTAAATCATTGCTTTTGTCATTGATTATAATTTATGTAATATAGAGTGTTTAAATACATAATTTAGTAACATATTAGATGAGCTATAACTCAGTGTAAAAGCTAAAAATGAGCTATATGTGGAATGTTATATTGGACAGTCATGTGTGCTGAAATACTAACATCTAATATAATGAGGTTATTGATGTAGAGTTGACATATAACTTGATTTGCAGATGCCCTACTGACTAACCTTTTGCAACTATATCTCAGTGTAAACCTGTGGTAATTATTGCTGGGTAGGGAGAGTTGGTTTTACTGAACTATTTCGTTTGATGCATGTGAATGCAATTGCCCCCTGGAGACTACAGGAGTCCTGCATGTGTGAGTTATTACATATTGAGGGGGAGAAAAGAAAGTTGTATCACATTAAATTTTTTCTGTTTCCTATTGTTGCAGTTTTGTTTTTTCCAACAACAACATTCCCTTCCAGTGCTTTGCCATATATGCCCTTTTCAACCAACAAAACATATTAAAGCACATAGTAGAAATAACTGATTTAATTTAAACATAAAGTACTTGTCAACAGTTGGAGTTCACAGATTTCTATATAACTGCAAATCAGGAAGTCCAGGTTTTATTCCTGGGTAACTAAAGCCAGGGAATTAACATTACCTAGAGAACACTGATAAACATTAAGTTTCTGACTTAACTGTAGAAACTGAGAAAAATGAGGAAGTCAGTATTCAGACTCTCTGATATAGGATGCCCTACAAATCTTTGTAATAATGCAAAAAGTATATTAAAAATATACATAATATTCTATTATACTGTGTGCTTGCATGAAACCCCAGAATTAATAGATTGTCATATTTCTAAGAATAAAAACAATGTTGTTTTATACTTACTCGTATAATGGAATACACTAGTCAAAAGAAAGGATATGACAACTACATAGAACAGTTTTGCTGATAATGCTTTGCCCACTACAATTTTTTTTTTCACATTATACATGGTTAGGCCAACACAGCACAGAACACTGTGGGACTTCTGTCACGCCACTGCTTCTGTCAACCCACCAATTATGACAAAGAAAGAAAAAAGTTAAGAGGCTGTGATTCTAGTAGGAATTGATCTGCAAGTGAGATTTGCACATATTGTCTACAGGGACATTTTATAACAGGAGTGGTTTTGGCTTCTGGGGATTACACTGCACAATGAAAACAAATGTCAAAGTAAATCCCCCCAAAAAACCACTTCTGGTATTGATCCTCAGACCTACCAATCAACCTCCCTGCCCTCCTTAGATTCTCAAATACCTTTCTTCATCTGAAACCTTTTAGAAATATTTTCTTTAACATAATCTTAAACTACTGGCTGAAGTTCAACACACGTTTCAGCAACACATATGGATTTTATCCAGAGCATAACACACAGGCCAAGGAAGGAAAATTCCTAACTGTCCATCCATGTTTACAATCTGAATTTATATTATGTTGGAAATCTGAAGATAAGTACACTAGCTGTGCCTTATATGTAATTGAGTGGATTATCCTGAGATTTCTAAGTATGCATTTCTAATCTGGTAAAAATATTTTAATATATTGCACTACAGCATCACAGGTTTACTCTTTTTTTTTTCCTATTTCCCAGTCTTCACTCAAAGTTGTGGGGTTTTTATAGATTCATTATCAATGAGTACAGAAAAGACTTCTGTTAAATGTCTATTAAAAATTTATGTTAAACTCCATGAAAATAACCAAGAAAATTCAATTCCTCCCTTTTTCCTAGATAAAAGTTCTCTGAATTGTATAAAGCTCATAATATGCTATACATTTTGCTGAAGGCTGGACATTTTTGAGCTTGTAGTTACTCCTACACTCTATCTTGGCAAAATCTACCTAACAATTAGAGAAGCAGAGAAATTCCAAAGGAACTACCCATGAATACATCACTACTCCTCACAATTGTGCAATCTGCTAAGTTCTCTCCATTTTCTAGTACATAACTCTTGCTTTATAAGGATGGAACTAACTGATATGTACATGAACACGAATTTTCTTACGAATTGACCAAACTTCAGCTTAACCACTCAAATACAAAATGTTACAGTCCCCAAAGAAACTATAGTTTGAAAAATATATACAGTAGGAGCATGCAATACCATATGCTAGTTTTAAAGCATTAAAATGATGAGAATTATGTAGCTATGTTAGAGAAAACTGGCATAAAAACTGACTTTCACATTTCTTCATATGTTCATTCATTAACTTAATAGACTCTATAGAAAGAACTTAGCCAAAAATATTTCAAAAATTGCTCACTTGCACTTGAAATCAACTCGTTAAAAAGTAATTGCAACAGCTTGAACAAATATATCTAGTCAAAAAAAAAAGAAAACAAACAATTTAGGGCAAAACTTTGGAAATAAAATTGTTGCTGAAATTATTTCTGTATGGGCTACGATAGTAAAGTGGACATCTACAACACAAGATGGTCACAGTCTTGAATCTTAAATGTCAGATGTATCATTACAATTCTGCTTTAATCATACAAAAGTTCTGGTAAAATAAGTTTTTAACTCATTACAAACATAATAGAAATTAATTTCTGTCCTGCATTTTCCCCAAACAAGGCCATGGGTACTTCTAACGGAGAACTTAATTGTCATAGTCGCTTACCCCATCTTCTGAATTCGTCAGTGAACTGGCTCCAACAAACATTTTACACAAGGACCGAAGGACTTGGTGTAGCTGACTCTTATGCAGACTTACAAAAAAAACAGCTTTTGTTTCAGAATATTCATCTCTGACAGCAGAAATCTTACGGAGAAGGAAGATCTTCACAAGCATTTCAGGCCATATCTTATCCTTCCTCTTGTCTCTGAACACATTTCAAAAGTCTACCCACAATATATCTCATCTGTGTGTTCTGATTGCTCATATTATTAAGGAAGGAAAATCGAGAGAGGTCACCTCATTCTCCTCATCCTCTGCCCACAACAGAATGAGAGGTACTGAGCAATTCTGCAATTCTACACATCAGAGCTACACCTCAACTTACAATTCACACATGTACATTGTGGAAATCACAGGAATGGTGTAAATAGGCAAAATCTCCATCTTACCTCTGTCTTCCCCCCATAAAAATTACCAGCCTTTTAAAGACAGAAACATACAGAACCCTGAGAATTATTAGACACTGAGAATTATTAAAGCTGTCCAGAAAGGTATAGGTCCACCTTAGGATGGATGCTTAATTTAGAATTTACTTTTAATACAATAGCTCATCATTTTAACCTCTTAAAAGGTTGTGTTTTGTCACTGCATATGGATTTCAGCACTACTAATACAAACCTTTGTGTTTATGCAATGAATTCTCTTCTGCCTTGTGTCAGCTCCATACACTAATGCCTGTCTGCATAGCAGTCAGGACTGCTTCCTCTGTCTCTGAGCTGATTACACTGCTCTGTTCATTTTTGTTTGCAAGACTTCATCTCACTCCCTAGCTTCCTCTTTTGATTAATATTATAGTATCAAAGCTTTTGAGACAATGCAGTAGGAAATGCACTGCATTAAAAGAAGTCATAGTAAATTCATAGTAATGTCAGGTATGCACCTTGTTTAGGTCATGCTATTTTATAAGACAGAAATAACATACATCAATGTGCAATGTCTTGGGTACATTTTGTATTTTTAGAGCTATTATGGAGTTCAAAATTATATGGTGAAGCAACCAGTGACAAAGAAACAAATCCAGGGTTAAGGATTCATGATGACTAGCTGTGAAACCTCTTGGGAGCTATTTTCAGTGATTAAGACATCACAGATATTCACATGGCAAGAATCAGAAAGCACTAATATTAACTAGCCAGTTTTTTAATCTCTTTTGACAGGACTTCCTCCTGATCATGTTTTATTCATTACCTAAGACTAGATTTCCAGCCAGTACAGAGCTGGAAAACTGGAACTCTTGCCTTGCCTCACTACGTCCCGTGAAAAAGCATGACTGACAAGATGAACTCTGTTTAAAAAGTGAGCTATTTACACCTGGAAAATGTACATGTGTATACAATCTGTTTCACAATACTGCAGGAATAAACCATTGATCAAGCTGCTTGTATATGATACTTGAAATCAATGAGAACTACACATTGTCTCACTCAAAAACAATATTGTTAGAGAAATATCTCTTTTCCGCATGTGGATTTCCAGCCAAAGAAAACCCAAGCTACCTCAAACAGAATTGTGACGAATCACCCAAACATTAAAACATAAGGAGAGTAAAAAATTTTGCCAGCAGATGAACTGGAAGAAAGGGGGGAAACACTCAGAAGCTGTGCAGATCAGAGCAGAATAGGGTATTAAACTTATTAACTTTTTTTCAGGTTCATCCCTGCACTTTTTTGTGATACATATGCATTGGACAGTTTGCATAAATTTCCACAAAGAAGTGTTTCTGGACTTGGATCATTTATTGAATTGATACATTACATCTATGAAAAGCATAATCAGACAAAAGTGTATATTCACTGCCCTTTGAGGCTATGTCACGAGACACACGAGAATATTATTAGTGCAACCTCTTATTGCTTACTCTAGAGAAACAAAAAGATTTTGTTATTGTTATAACAGCAGATTTGAAAATCAGAATCAAAACCAAATGCACTCAACTTCTCAATGTTATGAAAATGTTTCCTTTCCCAATTCCACTGAGGTACCAGTTTTACTGGAAGAAACATGTTCCCCACAAGAATCAAGAAAAATTAATCTCGGGGAATAAACAAGTCTCACTTCTCTAACATTTCAAGATCCTGTAAAGAGACTTGAAGAATCACGCACAAATCTATGACATGGTATCTGTATATTTATTAGCTCAGTGTTTCTCAAAAAGGCTTAGCATTTTTAAGAGAGACAAAAAAAAAAAAAGAGAGAGAAATGAACGCATGTTAGATACAGCATTCTAAAAAAA
The DNA here is from genome assembly GCA_013400955.1 of Drymodes brunneopygia. Taxonomy (NCBI): domain Eukaryota; kingdom Metazoa; phylum Chordata; class Aves; order Passeriformes; family Petroicidae; genus Drymodes; species Drymodes brunneopygia. The sequence continues at coordinate 574,464 of VZTZ01046751.1, read as the reverse complement.
AACTCAGGATAAAGTGTTCAAGGTCCAGCCTTCCTGCTGTGATGCTTTATGTAATATATGACCATCATGTCTGGCAAGATTCGCACAGGTCTGCCCTTGATTTGTGTTAGGAAAAAACAGAAAACCTCACAACTATTCTTCATTCCCAAGAATTAATCTGGCTCCCTGATGTTTCCAATTTTACAGTGATCCAAAGAACCCCCCAAAACCACACCTGAAGCATCACTCACAATTACAGATGATAGCTGAGGGTGACCCAAGTGAATTCCCTCCCCAGGCATCCCAGAGCACTCTCCATCACAGCTGTGGCCCTGAAGTGCTGTGAGATGGGGCCACCAGAGACTCAAACCTGCAAGCACTGCCACTGGGACATGAGCCAGGTTTGAGAGGCTTTTACCTGAAAAGATTGTGAGAAGTGTCACCAATATACATGGTGCTACAAGCCACAGGAGCTATCATAAACTACTGAAGCTTCCAGGAAACTACAGACCTGTGAGCCTCTTCACAGCCATCACAAAGCTGGTGAACAGCTGAATGGGCACATCCTCAGCCCCTGCATGAGCTGTACAGAAAGGCTGGCACTTGATCACTTCAGTTTGCCCTGAGCAGCCCCTGAATGGTCCATGGACAATCATACTCACTTCCTTATTTCATCTTTTCCACTACTTCTGCAAAAGGGTCTGAGACTTGGCTGGAGTAAATGTAATTTGACCAGTCTGACTGCTCTTCAATTCTCAGCTGAGCTTATCACAGCCAGCCAACAGCCAGCTTATCACAGCTAGCCAACAAATACAGTCATTACATCAGGCCAGAGAATTTTAGGATACGCTTTTCCCCTAACAGCTCAATATATCATTCACAAATGTAACAAGTACACTGTAGAAAAAAGCACTGTGTTATAAATGCATATGAATGCAGGGTGTTTCCACTAAAAGCAGTAGAAATTATGATGAACAGTAAGAAAAGGTGGTCAGGTCCCTATTGATTACTAAGTTGTTAATTAAACATTTATTGAAATACCAACTAATACTGGTTTTAGTTAGCAGATGCATAGTACTCCTAGAATTTTTACTCAGAATATATCATGTCTATCACATCATTTGTCTCCCCAAAAATGCTGTCTCATTTAAATCCTTAGATCACTGCAGTTACTTTTTACACAACTCCATGAAGGAGGAAAGATTTTCTTTAAAAATTATGAAAAAAGTTTCCTTTCTTTACCAAGGCTAATTGGCTGGAGCTTTAGAATTTGTCTGGCTTTTCAACCAGTCAATCACCTGCTTATCAGATTCATATAACAAGAGCTGATGCTCTCACCTAGCATTCGTAATTACCTGACACATATAAAACAAATAAACTGCACCAGTGAAAAACTTTAAATAAAAATACTTTCCTATCAGCAGAATAAATGTACATCAGAGTCATGTCACCTGCTCTGTGACATGACTGTTCAATGTCAGAGTATTTACCTTATTTGCAAGATTCACTACAGTGTTTTTGTAGAGCGATAAAACCTCGCAAAATCTTGCAATCCCAGGGAAACCTCAAGCTTCCAAGCACTCTTCAGTGTTAAGAAATGCTTGAGAAGAAATAAGCCAAGGAAATGTGGAAATCTTTGACAGAGGAAATACAATGATCATTTGTGGCAGCAAACTGATATGGGCAGCTCATTGCCTGTATGGCAGGGAAGGCAGGATTATCCCTACCAGCAATCCAGCAGCACAGACAACCAAGGCTCCCTTTCTCCTGTTGTTCTTGCAGCTACCGGGAATGTAATATATTACCTAATATATATGTTACTGAAAATAATATGCTGAAGGACATCGTTTAAAAATATTGACATTTTAAGGCATAGTAACAAGAAATAACAGTTCTTGGTTAACTGGTTTTCACAAACTGTTCTTAGTGTATAGATGCTCTACAAGAAGTGAATGGAACAGAAGAGATAAACACCAGGCAGGTATTTTCTTTCTAAATTCAAGCCATTCAGCCACACCACCTCCATTTGCTAGACCCAATCTCATCTCACAGCTAGAAACCTCCAAGTATAGCAGTTACATCAAGGACCCTGAGAATGGCTTCTATTCTTTAGTCATCACCCCACTGTAATAGATTTCCAAAATAATACTGAAAAGTAAGCTTAATTTATTCTCTTTACTGAACCACTGTAATTACAATTAGCTGCTCAACACTGAAATTTAATTTTGATATATCATATTGTCAGACCAAATCCTTCACAAGCTTTTATTGCTCTATCCTGTGCAATGGAATGCATGGTGATGCAATCAGTATGTAATGACCAAGGCTGTAAAGTAAACATAACACTGCACAGATGCATAAATAATGTATAATTTCCTGAACTTGATTCTGACATAAAGCTTCACCAACACAAGCCTAAAGAGAGATGTGGTGTTAATTTTTCCATTTTGCATATAGGAACACATGAGAAATACAACCATATGAAGCATGAGAGGGTCAAATTCCATCCACTGGAAATTTTCCAGAAACACATTATATTAACCAGATCAAGGCAAAACTGATATTTTGCACTGTAAATTGCCTATAAACACTAGGCATGGAGATATTGATGTTGTCAACAGAAATCAGCACTTCTTTTCGTGGTTTTTCACAGTCACATCTCAGAGAATACTTTTTAAGTCAAGCATCAAATTTGTGGCCTCAAATACAAGCTCCCTAGTATGTAATGTATCACTTATACAGACCAGTTTAAGAACCTTCATTTCTCAACCACCAAACTCAGTAACTGTAGAAATTCTCCTGGATTAAGGCTCAAAGTCTATCTGAAATATAGAAGAGATATACTTGAACCTTTTCTTTCCAACTGCAAGAAAAAACAGTTGCTGATGTAGTAACTGTGCAGTGGTCTTCAAATTCTATTTTCTTTTACCTCACCCTAAACAGTAAATGTTTCATGGATACAACTGAGGTGAGCAGTGCATTCCCTGGTAGAAAAGGAAGGAACCATCAGCTCTTTGTGGGAACAGATTCAGTACACATTCTGGAAGACACAAACTGGAACAGAGGTGCATTTTCTTTGATAGCTTTAAAACAAATTGAAAAATAAACTCACTTGTAGATGTTGAGAGTTGTCAGTCATGTTGTCCTCTCGCCTACGAACTTCTTCCAACAGCTGAGCATTCTTCTTTTTCTCCAGTTGCTGATTGTGCTTCAGATTGGCAACCTTCTTGTTTTGGTCCTTCATATGTCTAAGAATTGCACACACACACCCATCAGTGTTAATGACTGCAATCACTTCTTTTGCAATAGAGATTAATTTTGTGACTACAACACAGGACATCGATTCTCCAACAGAAAGAAGCATTCCAAGCATCAGTTGCAACAATAAAACTTCATCTTGTTTTCAAGATGGCATATCAAAACAGCTTTCAGATTATACAGTGGTAAAGCAATTATTTGGGCTTACAATATTTTCCCCTTTTTGTAATTTGCTCACAAAAACTCATACATATTCTGAGTTCTGTGAAGAAAAATTGTTGAAAGAGGGAGATTATCCAACAATCCTTACACATTCTGCATTCAGGAACAATTTTAATAGGTGCTTCAAGTAGCATTAATTTCAAAGGAAGAAGAAGGTGAAGGTGATGACTAATGCATGTTGTGAAATTCTGTTTTTTAAAACCTGGACAGTTTTTAGTGTTTAGGAGGATTAAAGTGTGCTGGGGTAGAAGGTCAGGTCATAAATATGCCATGAAGAATAAGGGATGCCTTTACAAATAGCTTTGTACATGAGAAAAACATTTATATCATTAGTAATAATGGGACTTCTTTCTACAAAAGATAATCAAAAACCAAATTTAGGAGCCATTCCTAAGGAAATGAACAATCTTTGCCACCCTTATATGTTTTCTTTTGTTAAGACTGTATTAATTTTAAAAATTTAATTGTTTCAATATATAATTATCTTTTACTGTGGATGTTATTCATTAAGTTATCAAAAGCATTTCTGAGACTTAGCATACACCTTTTTAAGAAAGAAGACAAATTAATTTTGCCTGCCAGGTAATGAAAATATATCCTTGCAGTAATACTTCCTACCTGCTTGAATTCTTAGATATTATTTGCCAGACTTTCTTTGATTTGTAGGAATTTACTCCCTTTTATCTATAAAAAATAGAAGTCACGTGCAAATTCCTAATGAGATCTACTCACTAATCCTATTGTGGCAAATGAAGAGAATATTATTCAATGCACAAAAGGATCACTGAAAATCCCTCCTTTGCTTCCACATCAGAAGCAGTGAAAAAAGTTACAGAATACATTTCTTACACAGATTTTATTATGCTGAAGAAACTGGATCATTCAATATTTACTTCTGTCACTGGTTTCTTTGTCCTACCAGTGTTTTTTCACTACTTATTTATGCTGAAAAATTAATTTGAAATCAATAAATGTGCCATGGTATTAAAAATTCTTAAACGATACTTCATGTAAAAGCTTGTAAGTACAGCACATTAGAGAAAATCTAATCAATTATAACTAAAAAAAAGTAACATAAATTTGCCCAGGAAAAAGAGCGAGGACAACTAGTTCAAATATAGGTTATTTGCTTGCAACTCCAAGTGAAAATCAGTTCCTTGTCATGAGTCTGTCTCATAATTGTAAGCACAGACTTACTCAGCATAAAACCAAAATGAATATTGGAAAAAAACTACTTCCACAACTGCATATATAAATGTATTTGGCAGAAATTTTGATGGTGCAATATAGCTTTGTGCTGTTAAAACATAAATTGGTTTCTAATCGCATGTTGATTAAATGATAAATTCATTTGCATTCAATCTCTGTAAGAAGTTCAATTTCATGCCAATGCTAGCTGCTTCTTTCATCACCCCTCCCTCACACAACTTCCCATTTCAGCTTCTGTCTAATGCCACACTGAAAAGTAGAACATGGTAAAGCTGCAAAGGAAAAACATCTGGTGCCTGTGATATGCAAAATCTTGAAGAGAAAGAAATAAAAGAAAGCTCTGTCATAGGCTGTCTTTATTCCAGAACTGCTACATACCTATGGAAATGAAAAGAAAATGCTACAGTTAAAAAGTCTAGCTGAGGGGTTTTCTTTTAGGCCTGCATTAAAAGTACTGGGGGAGTTCAATGCAGTGAATAAGTACAAAAATGTCTTCCCACCAGCTTTTTTTTTTTTTTAATAGCAAATATCAAATATAATCCTTGATACAGTAGCATTTTTTAATTGCTTGCTCTGGTATGTTTTCATGTGGCTCTTCTGTTTCTAAAATGCTTTCGAATAAAATAGAAGATTAGCATAAGTAAAAAATATACAGGAGAAATAGAAAAATATTTGGAAACAGTACCCAATCAGCATAAAATCTCATATGCCATGACCATAGAGGATATATGATAAAATATCCACATAGCTTACTACTAACAATGCTGATATGCATAGTTAATTCTACATGACTCTTCATCATGTGGAATTCATTTCATTTGTTCTGTTCCACTGCTTGAATTTAAAGCTCTAAGACCACAAAATTCATTAGACAGAATAAACTAAATAAAAGACTACTGCTTAAGACATATGTCTTAAGACATCTGAAGTGTATTTTTTAGGGGTCTGGTCAGTAGAATTCCTCTTACCACCACAAGTTAATAATTTTCTGCTACTGTAGCATTTTCTGATAGTGTAATTGCCCCAGAGCAGGAAGATGAAATCCACAGCTCTCTGATTTTCCACATTGTTATAGTTCATTTTGAAGTCGGGCATCTATTCTCTTTTAGGTTAATTCTTTAACCTCTGAGCCAGACATTACAGTCATCCTAAGTTAGTTATAACCCACCACTCTGCTGCATTTGTGATTTTACAAACTTCACAGAACTGGAAAGCCAGGCTACAAACCAGTTCTAAAGCACTCAAGCCCAGAGTACACTGAAGTGGTGCCAACACTACATTTGGCTCAAAGAAATTATGTTCTGAGCTCATAAACATTTAAGAAACAAAGCAGACTGAAAAAGCAGAATAGATTACTAACTCTCTGCACAGATGCTTAATCTTGGCCAAACATTAAAAAATAGGATTAATGACAGTTTTTCAGATAATAAATTTACATTTGTTTGTGTTTCTATGGTTAAAGCCAGTCAGCAACTGTTATAGAATATTTAGCAGTCTAGGAACAAAAAATAATTCAGAGTGAAAAAAAACTGTCTTGAAAACAGAACTAGAATATAAACACACCTTGAATAGTTTAAAATAAAAACTTATATTTTTTTTAATTTAAAAAAAAGTAAATTAGTTCTGTTCTGTTCCAGAAATACAAATTAAAGGATGATATCCTAGGCATGTCCTAACTCTTCTGACAATTCAGTATCAGACAAGCAGTATCCAGCAAACACCCCATGCCGCATAAATACTAGACGCCAATAATATTGGCAGTTAATAAAGAATATATGAACCCTAGGAAAAAGAGGAAGTTCTAAATAAAATCTTACTATTTTAGTACACTAGACATTCTCTCATTCCTAAAGAAAATAAAAAGATAATATAAAGTAACATACTTCTCTAGAAGCTACCTTGTACTCATTAAAATAAGCTTATTAATTTGTTATACCTAGATTAAGCCACTGCTTTTAACTGAATATTCATTCACCTTAGATATGCTACTCCATAAAAATCAGCCCAATTCCTCTTCCTGAATCTTTCTGACCTGGGATAATTTTTTGTAATCTTTCTCAACATACAGAATGCTCCACAGTCATTAATTTGAACCTCAGCTGGGCACTAGACTTAAAATCAGGTATCCAAATGACAGCAATATCTACACCTCTGTCTTCCTCAGCATCCAACAATTTTCCAAGAAAAGTGGCCTCAGAATGCCAAAGCTGGAGTCAACAGATTGCAGCAGCTCTGACTTCTCATACTGCTGAAGAACCATCATCTATGACTGCTAAATATTTAGGTACACTTAAAGTATCACAGATTCAAGCAAGACAGGAAAAGGGAAAAGACAAAAAAAATCTCCAACATCCCTTTAGCTTTATCTCTTGTGACATCCAGTCCAAAGGACTTTAGAGCCCAACAATCTTCCTGTGCAAACAAGATGCCCTTGCCTCAAATGCACTGTTCATTCTATTTAATCTTTTAACTGAAATGTCTTTGTAGCAAACAGACATCAGTGCCATGGAGACCCAGACCCCTGATCAGCAGAAAGATAAACAAAAAAACTGTAGCACCACTTAGTTTCTGCTGGCATGAATATAACTGTAATGACTACACTTTAACCATGTTTGGGGCTTTTTTGTGTTCTGGAGTAGCACACAAATTGATCTCGTAGGTCTAACTATAGGACATTTAATCCTTCAGTTCAACTTTTTTAAGACAAATATTGAACACTAAGTTTCTGCATATACATGAGTAGCATTCAGATTTTATTTTACAGTAGTGTATGTTGTCGAACCTCCAATGCCTTCATTTCTGATAGCTATAGAAAATCACACTATTTCATTAAATTCTTTGCTTTAATTAGCCACCTGGGTACCTTGGCCACAAAGCTGGTAATGTCAGCCAAAAATAAGTGTTACATGTTAGTATAGCCTTTACTCTATTTCATGAAGGGTTTTTTCCCTCAAAGCATTCAAAAAATGCAGACATGCAAAATACTCCCAAGAGCAAAATCTGTAACATTTTCTAAAGGAATATGTCTCTGCAATAATTTTAATCACTTTAAACAGCATTGCACTGGGACCACCAGTCTGCAAGTCAATCAAAAAATTCTCCAGTGTGCAAGGAAGCTGTGCTTCTCAGCAAGTAAAAGATAAAAAACTAAGAGTGCAAATAATGTTTTCAGGGAAACAAGCAAAAAAAAAATTACCAACCCCAAACCAACCAGATTTATTTTATGAAATACAATTTAGTCAAAACAAGTAATCTATATAGAATAAGAAATTCTCGAAAATGTGTTTTAAAATTCAATATAGTACACTTATTTTAAATAAACAAACATTGTCCAACATTCTAGGCAGGCATTGGGTACAATATAATTGTCATCATTACTTGAAATTATTATTTCTTCCTCCTTTATAAACAGTCCACCCTTTTACAAATAATTCATGTATGTGATCAATGAAACAAATCTTAACATTTTACTGGGCACTCTGGGTCTCAGCACCTAATCATGCAGAAGACCTGATCCTGTAAATCCCAGCCATGTGAATGTCCACTCCAAATTACATTACTTCAGCAAGACTCAGTAGAAATATTCCTAGCAGTTCAATTTTCACTGTCTTAAGAATGAGAGGCTTTGCAGGTCCTTCATTGAGTCATGACTAAACCAGCATAAGGGAAATGCTTCAAAATTCAGGTCTAATTTCATTGAAATCCAAAAGCTAAAATTTTATTAAGATATAAGCAAAGTTAAGTATTGTTGCATTTTCATGGAATCCAAATGCATTTGCTACTACCTATCTATAAACCTGAAAAACAAAGCTGAGCTGGACTCTAAGAGACTAAAATGACCACAAGAGATGTTAAGAGGGGCATTGACAGACACATTTGTGACACAAACAAGGACACTGTTTATTCACTTAAAGCCCAGAGATGGATTTGTCTGTAGAAAACAGATATCATCACAACAAGAAAACCTCTACTTATGACAGGCTGAATTTTTAATATGACAAAGAAAACACATCTCTAACAAAAGCATTTTTTTCTAAAAGAAAGCCCTCATGCTTGACTGGTGAATTGATTTAATAAGCTAGACTATAGCCACTGTAAGTTTTATAATATGGTAATAAAAAACTAAACAGTGACTTTCTGTCCTTTGCATTTAAAACGTTCATGTTGTTTTTTTTTTTTCAATGAAGATCATGTAACCTAAAGAATTATTAGTGTCCAAAACATCTTCTAAAATCTGATATCTCCTTATTCTTAGCTTATTTTCCTTTTGTTAACTAATACAATTATCACACTGATAACAAATTAAATACCTTAAATGAAAAAACAAAAGCAACTATCCCAACCATTAGGAAATTATTTGGTCTATCAAATTTTAACACTAAAAGCAGAAATACTCCTACAGCCAAAGACCCTTAAAAAAGCTCAAAGATTAATACAGACCACTACATAGGCTTGGGGCAGTAAAGTGTTTTAAATGAAAACTTCTTAAGGGAGAAATAAATAATAACTAAATAAGTATTCCTTGGTTTTGTTAAACATACTCCAAAGAAAACAAACAAAACCAATCGTTTTTTTACATGTCTGTTGTCATAAAAGCCACATTGCTTTGGAGGAAGACTTCATCCCAAATCTCAAGGAATTCCTTTATTTGCGTATCAGACTAATTTATTGCCATCCTATAGAAAAAAACATCCTGTATATCCTGTCTCAGAATTGCCCTTCTTGCCCTCATAATTCCAAAGTAGAAAATCTAGCAGACCTTATTCCCTCTCTTTTCTTTTCAAAAGAACTACATTTTCCCCCTTCTCTTTCCCACTGAAAAGGAGCAGGAGCAACTCCCTTTATGATTGCTTAACCTCCTAACCTGTGTGACAACATAATCCATAACCCCACAAAATTTAATTTTTACAATTGTGCTATTTGATCTGGTAAATAAAAAATAATCTTTTCTACAGTGACATAAAGGGAAGTAGCTCAGCTTCCTTAGCATGTCTGTTATCGTTTGGGATGAGAAAGAAAACTTGAGTGGATGCCTCCTGGAGAGACAGAAAAATATTTTCAGCCTGTGGCTGGATCTCCCCTGTTGCCAGAAAGGCAAATGGGACATTAAGACCTTCCCACAGAAAAGAAACTCATGGAAACTGAGTAAAATTTTGTTTCCTTTTAAGCAAGAGAATTTGGCAGCAGGTAATTCCCTCTGGTTAGCCTTGGCCAAACTTACTTTATCTTTAGGTAATAAAGGCCACTATTTTCCACATGCCTGAGAATATATTATTGCAAGAAATTAATATTATCTCTGACAGGAGAAGAATGCTTGCTCTTCCTTCTGCCATTCTCCTGCTGCTGAGACTATGGCAAACTCCACGTCACAGTTCATCTGCTCATGGCAACTGCAAGGTACCCCTCTGTGCTCTCTTCACATCTCTTTGATAGAAAGAACTGCAAACAAAATGACCAGACCAGACATGGGCCAAAAAAATCATCCAAACCAAGTAATATTAAAATAATTTTAAAATATCTTTTAAAAAAAAGAAATAATTCCTCTATCCCTAATTCTACAGTTGAATGCAAAAATGCCATCATGCCCAGAATTAGCAGCTAAGATAAATGAATTTTAGTATATTCAATATTTTCATCACATTCCCAGCTCCTATTACTGATAGGTGACATAGCTATTTCAGTTTCACCCAAAGGAACAGGATTGCAGCCCACAGAGACCTGTAGGTATCAAAAAAACCCTTCTTCCCATCCCCTCACACTTCCCCCGCCCTTTAAATCTCATTATTGCAATTGCCTGAAGGCTGGCTTCAAGTTTCTTAATACTCATATTATGAAAATTTTTCAGTGAGACAATTATTTTGCCTCCAAATGCATCATAAAACAATATTGATGTCCTGGGACAATCGAGAACTCTGCCTGGTAGAAGTAAAGCGAGTGTCACAGAAGTCACTGAAACATTTCTCACCTCAAAGGCAGAAATGGTGGAGGAAGGGTTTACCTAACACACACTCTGGGAAGTTTTCCAAAATCTTTATTTAAGAAGTGTTTAGTCTGACACAGTTCCCTCCAAAGCCCTGGAGAGATGCTAGAAATATCCACATGAGGATAATGCATGAATGAAAGAGACATCCTAAAATCCTGTTCCAAACTGTGCTTCATGTCACTTTATTTCAGTGCAGATCTGCCCTGCAACCACTGAAACTCCGACCCAGTGCACTGCTCTACTGCCTTCCTCAGCACATTCCTGCTGGATGACACTGCACATGAACATGTGTGAAATTCGTACCAGAAGATTCATCTGTCACACATCTCTCTCATACACCCAGGACTTGTCGTGCATTTTCTTCTGATGTTCTTCTTTAAAAAAAAAAAAAAAAGCGCTGCTGATGACAGCATACTAGATGAGAAGGATATTTGATCTGATTTAATATGGCAATTGCTTGCTCAGCTATTTTATTAATTGAGACCATTAGCAATAACTGTAACCAGTTACTGGAAATAATTTGTTGCCTCAAATTTGCAATGAAGGAGTTGCAGCCCTGCTACTGGTCCATCAGGTCCTTCCCAGCTGTAGTCCAGAAAAGCTTTGTTCTTTAAAATACCAAACAAACAAAGCTTCTCCACACAAACAAACAAACAAAAAAACCAGAAAAAAAAAGCTCCACCACCTCCTGACTTTTTCCAGTTTTTCTCTGCATCCAACTGCTCCACATCATGCCCAGCCCAGCCTGACAGCAATCAGCATCACCTCCTCTGCAGCACTCCACGTTTCATTGCAATTTCCTTCTGGATCAAGTCTTTTGACTGCAACTCCTGGCTCACCCTAGAAGTTCTCAGGATCAATCCAGCCATTATCATTCAATAAATAAATCAAGCTTTCCATACTTTTTCAGTAACTTCTTCAGACCTCCACATAAATCGGTTACAATTTGTATGATTCTTGTTTAGACATACAAACTTCCCCTTATTATAAATTCAGTTCAGAGCACAATCACATTGCCCAGGCAAGTTGCTCCTGCATTGTCAAAGCAAACAATATGAGTGGAAGAAATGGTTCCAACAACAGCCCAATTCCTAAATTTAGTGCCCCTGTCTCTTTTCAGTCACAGCTTTTTGAGGGCAAGCTGTGCTATCTCACAAGGATTCTTCACTCACACACCCCTCCACCCTGCACAGGGAATCCTGACAGCACTGAGCCCAGGCAGTCACCAAGCTCCCCAGGGAGTGCCCTGGGGTTACTTTATCCTCGGGTTCAAGAAGTAAAGAAATCTGCCCTCTAGCTCTTGCCCCTGAGGAAAACTAGTGGAGACTGCAGGTCTGCAGATGCATAAGAAATATTCATGTCTTGAACCAGCAACCATGAAAGGGAAAAGTGACAGCTCCTTGTGTTCTCTCTTCCCCAGCACAGAGTTTTGATGTCACATCCAACCAAATCCAAAGTTGATATTTTTCCTTCAGCAAGGCAGAGCTCTTTCCTCCTCATATCCACTACATTCTGCATATCCATTTACTTTACGGAGTATTTACCCTGCAAATCAAATCTCAAAAAAAGTAAATCACTGAGAAATTACAAAATATCCTTTCTTACTTAAATAATCTCTCTCTATTTTAACCTTTGCATGGCTTTCAGCAAACTGAAAGTACAGAACTAAGCAGACAGGTTCAGTAGTGGGTGGGATGGAATTGCACAACAGTGCATCATCTTGTCCCAGGGCCCTGTTTGTATCTTTTTATTGTTCATCAATATGATTTCTGCTTATTTTGTAACATATTATTTTCCTTTTTTTTTTCTTAAAGTGGAATTCCAAACAAATAAACTTTCTACTTTACTATTTCTTTAAAAATGAAATTTACAAAATTTTAAAACCACACATGTAATCAGATAAATCGAAATTATCTCTTCTCAAAATGTCATCTCTTTCAAAATGTTTAAATGCTAAAACATTGGTTCTGCATATGTAGCAAACAGACTAAAAGAGAAAGACGTCAGCAATCTGCCTGTTATCCAACATGACAACTATGTTTCTCACTCAGAATAACCAGTCTCTCAGAAGAGTATTGTGTATCACAGATTCTCTCAGTTTTCAGTACTACACTATCTCAATTTCTCCACGGAAATTATCTTTGAACAACATATCACTCTGCCCTTGGAACCATCAAACTGACATTTGACAAAACTGTGGATGGCTTGTAGGTTAAATTTAAAACTCAGTTGAACCTTCCCTTGCACATCTCACTGAGCTCTGGCCTCCCACAGAAACATTTAGGAAGGCAAACATCAGAGCTGGTGGGAAACTTCCTAGCACTGGTCAGTACAATTCACATGGAAAAAATATCCATCTCCTCTTTATCTGCAGGTAGAAAAGTTTGGGAGCATATTTGCTGTAACTTGAAGGTGGGGGGATGTCACCATACTGATTGTTGTGCTCAGAATACTTTTATCTTGAACAGGCAGGTGCACATGGGGGCATTATGCCAATATATTTGATTTGCTTGTTTGTCATCAGCATCAATAGCCCACCATCTTAGAAAACAGATGCAGCACTTTTCTAACCATAATAACCTATGGATGGCTAAAATGACAGTTAAGAACACAGTGATTAGCAGAAATTATGGAAATTAATAGATCTGTTTCTCAAATTAAGTTTTGACCTTAAGGAAGATTCAAGCTGAGAAAACACTTCACTGAATTCCCACAATAAATTCTAATCATTCTCTACGACTTATCTGGGACTCTAGGGATGGAAGCTGGCAGAGTTATGAGGACAGTTTGCTTCAACAAAGTCAGTTGGATTTTTAGGTTAATAAAACATAACAGAAATTGCATCTTCAACTGCTGAACAAATGTTTCTGCATACCAATCACCAAATTCCAGTGAAATCAGCCATAATGACAACTACATAGCATACCTTTCTTTAGGCTCTCTAGGGCTAGAGAGATTTTCAATAAATGTTGAGCATGCTCAGATAGAAATGCAAAGTGGTCACATTTAGACAATAATTTCATCATAGCCAACTCCAGAATAAATGCATTTAAGTCACTTCTGGAAGAAAGAACGATTCTGAAAATAAATTGTTGCAGTAGTTTCACACTCTGGGTGTAATAACTAACTTCAAGCACTTGAAGTAGATAGACAGTAAATTTAGGGTTCATCCAATTCCTTACTGCAATCAATAAGCCTCAAACTTCAGAAAAAAAAATCAGCTGGAAAGTAACTTGTGATTGTGACATGCACTAAAGTACACCAGGGGGAAAACAAAGTCTTGTCAATCATTTTGCAATGAGCCATTTTTAGCTGCACAGCTCAAAGACATCCCTGTCGGAAACTTCTCTGACATGTCTGAACTGTGAAATGTGAATTGTGCTTTTTGAGGCTGAGACCAAAACTCTCCCAAGAGAGAACATCAAGATGTTTCAAGACTTTTCTAACTTACTATTTACAGCCACTCATAAGCATGAGAAAGAAAATTAACATCAAGGCCTACTAAGAGAAAAAAATGTGTCAACTATATCACTTTTTACTTCCAATAAGACATGATATATCTGAGAAGTTTAATCAGGAACAGTGTGCAAAGACAAATGCCAGCTAAACTAATCTACAACCTGGAAGAATTTAAAACACCAACCTGACTAGATGAAGTTATATACAAACACAGCATAAAAACGCATACAGACAACTCCTTTACAGTGTGCTGTAACAGAATCTGGTCAGCACAAACAGCTAAAAGTTCTGAACCACTGCAACTCCTCATATTCTGTTTGTAAACAGTAAAAGGGGTAATGGCAAAGTATTAAGAATAAGTCTGTGATCTTAGGTATAAATCTCTGTGTATACAATTGTCACTGTTCATTACCTGCTGGGTTGGGTTATCTACCAAAAAATTATTCCCAATGTCGAACTCCTTAAACAAAGATAACATAAGCAAAACCGAAAGAAGAAAAAAATCTTCACACAAAACAACATATGAATTTAATATGTTGTTAATAAACATTTTTTTCTTACAGGCTTTCAAGAAAAAGATTCATTTACTGCAAAGTTTCTGGTCTAAAAATGAAATGACCAAAAACTTCACAATAGGGACAAGCAGAACAAAAATAACAAAATACAAACAGAAGTTAATAATGTGGAATCAAAACAACCAAATAAATGAAGCATCAATGAAAACCTTCATTGTGGAAGGAGCATTAAGTAGGAGAGCAGAAAATACTGACCTGGAAGTCAAGCTGGTTGGAGTAGGGATGAAAGCAGCAGTTTGGAGGAAAACAGATAGGGAGGAAGACAGCAAAAGAGAATAAAGGGAGGAACACATTAGTTCTTTAAAAATATAACAAGCAGATGTTATATTAGCAGATTATTAAAAAAAAGAAAAGAAAGAAAAAAGGAAAGGGAAGGGAAGGAAAAGCAAGAACTAAAATAAACTTTCTGCAGAGCTATATCCTTGCTGTGCACTGAAGAAAAGCTTTAAATCAAAAGGGCATCTTGTCATTGGTGGATGGCAGAAAGACATCCATATTTATAACCATCCAAAATCCAAATTCATGGGCACATCAAATAAAACAAATAAATTGGATTAATATTGGTAGCATTTGCTGCCACACAAACATCTCATCATATGCCACAAAGTCTTTCATTTGAACTGTCACGGGCTTGGTGACTCTCATTCATCAAGTCTTCCAATGGAAGTCAAAGCAGCGAAACAATTTGGCAGCTTGTTCAGAGATATTTAGAAGTTCATAAAGCACTGTACCTAATAATCAAAAATGAAGATTTGACACCCCACCCCACCCAAGAAATGCAGCAC
Source organism: Drymodes brunneopygia (assembly GCA_013400955.1). Taxonomy (NCBI): domain Eukaryota; kingdom Metazoa; phylum Chordata; class Aves; order Passeriformes; family Petroicidae; genus Drymodes; species Drymodes brunneopygia. Next base: position 558,994 of record VZTZ01046751.1, on the reverse strand, counting down.
CTTCCAATGCTGACAGCAAACATTTAATTCAGCATGAACAAGAGAATTAATACTTCAGCACTGAAAATACTCTGATTTTTTGGATAACTTTATTTGTAAAAACATACCTAACACACCCTTTTCAAATAAGTAAGGCCAAAACAATCCCTACCCAGTTAGACCAGTCCTTAAATCTGTCCCTGACACACAGCATTTTGTGCATTTAGGAAAGGGAGCATATTTAACAGCCATAAAAGTACTTTTTTTTAAATGCAATTATTCCACATGCTGATGTTGTCACTTGCGCAATCACTTGTCACTGCTGTGTGGACTTACCTTCATGAGAATTCAAATCCAAATCAATTCAGAATGAATTAATTTTAGTCTGAATACCCCAAGAGCTTGAATACACATTTATAGTGTTATATACCCACTGCATATGAGAAGTAGGTAACAAAAAAAAAACCTTCTTATTTAAGAACAAACAGGTTTGTCTCATAGCTACTATAATATTTTTAGATGGACTTTTACATTGTTGCAATCTTTGCTGAGAAGCTACACTTCACCAAGCAAATGACCGAGCATCTCACATACTGCTGAGATTTTGCAATCTTCACCATGTTGTCATCACTTTCTTTCTCTTTTCAGTCAATTTACCAATGGATAATTTATATTGTATCATGTGCCAGTGCTCCTTTACTGAAATCACTCTTCTTTCCCTGCAGTGCTTACCCCTGCCCATATTTATACAGAACAAGCATCCCTACGGAGCTGTTGTTTTGCCAGAGAAATAAACCACTTTTCTTAGACCCCTGCTGTGTCATGAGCACTTCATTCCTTCTTACCAGCCCCCTCTGCACCTGTGTCCAGTTTTAATTCAACTTCCTGGCACATGACTGATGAGAAGTACACAGCAGCATTCCACACAGAGCCTTGCCAACACCTGATGACATTAATACCTTCCTCTCCTTACTGCAGATATTTATTCTGACATATCAGGATTCACTCCTCATTATTTAGATCTCTGCTTCATTATTTAGATGGCTCATAATGACACAGCCATAAGCAAATTCACCCAATCTTTCTTTACCTAAACTTGTATCAGGCAGCTTTACTGGTCCTAACTTCAGGAACATGCACTGTATGCTATTGAATTTCTCTTCATTTTGTGATTCATGCTCTCTATCACATTTCATAAATATACTTCTCATTCTAACATCATTAATAATAGCTTTAAACAATATATTCCTTCAATCCTGACATTCTGTTTTAGCTACAGCTCCTTCTCCTCGGTGAGGGCCTTTGCATTAAAACTTGAGCTGATCACTATCTTATCCAGTTTCATCTACGTTACAAAAAACCCCACAAAAATAAAAACCAAAAGACCTTGAACCACATTTCCTTCATCCAGAAAACCAAGGAAAAACAACCAAGCTGAGTTTAACAAAGCACCTTATACATAACATGTACTATCTTGCATTTAATTTCAAACTTTTTAAATTATAAACAGATAAGTTGTGAAAACTGTAATAAAAGAAGAAGGAGTAGGTTCTCCCGTGTAGTAATAGGAAACTGTAAAATACAAAGTTAATATAGAGAGAGTAATTTAAGAAACAGACCAACATGATTTTATATATGAGCAACAATATTAATCTGAAGTGATGACACTCAGGAGTGTGATAGGTTCTGAGCCAAGAAAATCACATTAAAACCAAAAGAACTACCATTCATATGAAGACTGCTTCATAATTATTAATAATGTTCATTGGCCAAGTAGCACACACTTATAAATTTAACTGCCCATATCTCAAAGCAGAAATTTCTACCCAAGTATTTGCCACTTTGTGTGTCAATACTTTTTGACTACTAGAACATTAGTATTCATCATCTTGTATAATTTTTGTTTGAATTTGTAAATGATAACTTTATTACAACCATTTTTACTTTTCAAACTTATTTATACAAGCACGCCTCATTATGTTGATGAATTTATATGTGAATATAATAAATATTGTGAGGATACCACAGCTTGCAATAGTCTAGATTATCACTTCCTCAGAAATTTATGTTGATACATTTTTAAAATTTATGTTGATGCAATTATCTTGCAATGTAAATACGTTGGCATAGCAGTGAACACAGACCCCAGCAAGCTATGAATGAATGAATAAATGCATTTTAACATCACATTCCTTTTCCTATGAGACCCCAGAGAAGCCCTTGCATCTGAAGTTTGAGGAAATGTCAAATATATGCTAAAGGTCTGTAGCAAAGTTTAACCACTCCACCACATTCTGTACTGTACATAAGTACAGTACATCCTCTTCAAAAGTCTGTGTTCACTCATCAGTACCACATTGTTTTCTGAAAAGTTATTTCAGGGTCAACACTCACATCAACAATAACAGACTAGAAACTGGTGTTCCAAAATTTCGCTGCTCAGCATATAAAAAAAAAGAGAAGAAAATGAATAAAAAAGTAGAAAATTCTCTCCATTGCACCACCCATTACAGGATTCTCAGACAATAAGAACAGATTGTATGCTGACAATGCTGTACCAGTATCTCTGGATCCCTTAGTTCCTTGTATCTTTGTAATTGTTGTTTTGTAATCAATAATTCTCAATTTAATTCAAATTAATTTACTGGTACCTATCAATTCCTTATCTCTTTTTACATAAACTACTTAATTCAAATTAACATTTCCAGAAATTTGAGATCACAAGCTTCAGTACTTCATCATGATCATCTTTTGTCATTTTAATATTCAAACATTCAACACATTCGTGGTTGCTACCTAATAAAGGTCTGAAGGTTTCCCTCTTAAGCAAAAGATTACTGTGCCTACAGTACTGTTAGTATCTTGTGTGAGTCTGGTGTCACACAATAATTCAGGATTTACCGTGCAAGGAGGGGATCAGTTGCTGTTTACACCTGGAATTGCTGCATTGCAAGTCTGGGTCTGTAATTGCCCCTGCAGCCCCTGCAGCACTGCACAAGCAAGGCAGCAGTTTCTCAGCCACACAAAACCTCTGACTGGGGAATCTTTTCCAATACGGTGCTTTAGGATTTTGAAGGCAGAACTCACAGGCATGGTGCACAGAGTGACTACTCTTGATTACTCACTTCCTCTGGGACCTCCTTTATACATTAAAATAGGTGCAAACACTTGAGTATTCTAAACTCTGATGTGGTAAGAGAGGCAACTGCCAATTGAAGCTGTCCTTATGTAAATAAACAGTTCTATTTTAAATACAAATCTTCTCTCACTTTGAGGTCTCCATTCTCACAACACTTAACCATTACTTAACTTCACCAAACATCTGCAAAGAATAACAAGTTTTGGCAGCAGGTAGCTGTGAAGGTTGGTGAGCCATCCTCTAAAAGGTGCTCTACACATCTTTCTTTCCATGCTGGCTGTTTTTTGTCCCCCAAGGTAACCAACATTTCTGACACGTTTCTCTCTTTCATAGTAATGCTCCCTAATGACTGCTTTGTCTTGACTGGAACTATAGCAATGATCACAAAAATGAAATCACTTAAACTTCTCTTTTAGAAGCATGAAACAGTTTTCTTCAGACTTGATCACAATCAAACAATTTCATAAATTATTTGAAAATACAGAATTCCTTCTTTCATTCAAGCAACCGTGTCTAATTAAAGGAAGAGAACAAAGACAACAGATCAATCAAATAAATAGCAGCACATCATATGGGAGAAGGATCCAAGATCTGTTTAATTTCAAAGGACATAAGACAAATCCCAAAACCCTCCTCTATCCATTATGGAAAGCCTCTACAACCTTCCCAGAAACAAGACAATCACTGCCTGGTCAACATCACAAAATATTCTTTTGAAGCAAAAAAAGACTACTGAGAAATAGTTACAACTATTATTAAATAGTCATGTGATGGGTTAGAAATACTTACCAATATTTTTCAGGACCTCTGAGAATGAGTGATGATGTTCACACTTGAAGAAACGTGGGGACAGGTCTGAATCACCAGTTACTAGAAAGACAGGCTTGTTTCCCAACACAGTTTTCTGGGAGGGTTGTTGTGCCTGTAAATTGCATGTGACTTTTCCCATATATGCTTGTTTTATGAAGAGTACTAAAAAATGGAAACCTTAAATTGTTCCAAAGCCAGCAGACAGGAGATGCAGTTCTCAAGTAGCCCTTTTTTGTTCTTTTACAAAGCATAACAAATTTTCTGTTAAAAAACATACTCTGCTCTTAACTTCTCTGCTTCTGAAACAAAGATCAAGTAAGCAAAAATGCTACTCAATGTAAGACAAATAATATAAAAATTACCTTTCTAACTCAGCAATTTTCTTATCTTTGTCATTCTTCTCATTCTCTACTTCCTTGAGTATTTCTAGAAGTCTGTCAACCTCAGCCTGAGCTTTTCCACATTCTTCTCTATAGTACGATGCCTCTTTGTCAAGCTGTTTCATTCTGTCTGCAAATTCAGGATTCATCCGTGCCTCCTCTTCAGCTTCATGAGCCTTCAGAATCAATATTTCAAAAAAGATAAGGATGACAATAACTTAAGTAGCTTTAAGAGCTTTATTTCTTCGGTCTTGGAGTTCAAATTTTCATTAAAAAGAATTATGGGTATTCCTGTCTGATGACACTTTTCTACAGATGCATTATATAAAGAAATGAAAATATCTATGTAGTCAAATTCTATCATCCTGAAAGGGGAGTGGATTTATTAAAGTGACCCCATTTTAAAGGTGTTTTTTCAAATTTTAAGAAAAATCACCTTGTAATTCATTAAATTCATGTGAAGTTCAGTGTGCTTTGAATATATAGGCAATTTCTTAACAAATCATGTCCTCTTTCCCTATGCTTAAACACACACATTTTGTGTATAAATGTACAAACAAATATATACATATTGTATATATCTGTATCACCAGATGTCTCAAATGCAGTTTGATGCAGAGAATTTAAAAGAAATAAATTGTTTTTAATAGAGAGGTGATTTTAAAAAGATAAACTAATAAACTAAGAAGTTGCTTTCAGCAGACGTCTTACCCAATAATCCTTTTTATCTTATCATTAATAATTAACCTGAACCATCAGAGGAACAAGCCCATTGGAGAAAACAGCACAAACCCAGCAAACACATGCATGGATGGGTGGCAGTTTCACAGACAGGAGAGAACGCAATGGAAACAACAACAGTGCAGGGCCCAGCCCAGCTCCCATCAAACCTAATGGCAAAAACCCAATTAACTTGAATGGGAGCATGACCTGGCACCATGTGCTGAAACTGCTGGCTGGAATAATCACAGACAGATGGAAACAACAATGCACTGCAATGCTGAGCCTACCCCTTGCTTCCCATTATTCCTAATTGGCATCTTGAAAGAGCAGGCAAGGAAAAAACAAGTAGTTTAAGGCAGTGCACATTAAACATAGAAAATTCAGGTAACATACAGGATTTTTACAGAAATTCATATATTTAGAACTGGAGGTCCTCCAACTATCTTAGTATGCAGAGAAGATGTGGACTTAATTATTCTTCCTAATTTCAGGGAATGGACAATGCAAGCAAGCAATGAAAGAAATGCAGATCAAAATGAAGCATGCATGTTTGGGAAAGGATTAATATAAACCACAGATACTAGAAGGTCCATATTCTTTGCAATGGTTAAAATTTTCTGTATAAATAAAGAACAAGTCTGAGTTTACTGCAAATACAACAAAAAAATTTAAATTAGTAGGGAATAAAATTAGGGGGTTTGCATGTAACATATCATTTAAGCATGAGGATAATAAGAAAAAGATTGTACATTTGAAGTGTTATTTATCCTACTCTGAGGTTTTTATTCAGAAGAAATATCTCATCACCAAAAGAAGCCAAGGGAATGACATGAGGAGCCTAATAAACTTGCTGATCTTGCTCTTCAAAACCTCTGTTTTGATAATAATACATGCTCCAGTCCTGAATTCCATGCAGATGCAGGACTTTTTAAACACAGAACTTCTATCAAGATAACATTCACTGAGTATCTTGATTTTACTGTTTGAGTGAGATACCAGCAACAGGTTCCTTTTCAGCCTCATAATCTTCCTTAATAATAAACTTGGATTTATTTTATACCAACTGTTACTTGTATCAAGGAATTTACTTTCAACTAGCTTTATACTTTTTGAAGCCAATGTAATACTCAAGACTCAAGGTCAATCATCTGAGAAAACACTTCTATTGTCCATCAGTGCTATTATGATATTATACACTTTTTTATCATTGTGTAATTTTGCAAGGAATAAAAATAATTCCAGAGGTTGGAAAAGGTAAATTCACTACAGAAAAAAAAATACAACCCAACTCCTATCTTCAAGATACTAAGAAACTTATGCAAAAAGCATGTTGTTCCCTATTGTTCTTCAGATTTCTTCTCCTTTCCCAAGGGTACATCCAAAATTGCCCTCTAAAGGCTATTGCTTTAAGGGGGTTTTATGTATGTTTCATTCTGCCTACAGCTCCCTTTCTGTCCCTTCCCTTTACTTTGGTACACAATGAACTTATTTACCAGCCTTGTTTCTGGAACATCATAGAGAGGAAAAATACCCACCTTCCTTCCTCTAACCAGTCTTCACTTTAGCCTAAAGGAAGTATGAGCTTCAGCCCAAACTTTTTTTCCCCATGCACCTCTACCCTTGTCTTAATCCAGAGCAAGAAGCAATGCAGATGAGAGAGAGAAGCCTGTCTGTTTTTTTATGTTTCATTGGCACATTGGACAAGTTAAATGCATAACTGGGCATGAACATGATAGCATCACCAATGCAGAGGTGCCAAATATTCTACTACCATGGAGCATTCCTGTCACACAGCAGCTCAGAAATGTACTGAAGAAATTATCTACTCCACAGCTGATAAGTAAATCATCACCTGGAATAACAGATATATGCCTCAGTTTAGCCCTTTAAATCTTTGCTCAACAGCATGCTAAGGAAATCAACATTAAGTTGCAAAAGTGTTTTCAGTTCTTGTGTTTTCTGTGGTACTCTGGCTATTCCATATTTGTGGGACGTGTTTTTGGAAAATTCTGCAGCACAAACTGGGTCATTGCATTTCCCCAACATGAAGTGGAACATCTAGGGTATGATTAAATCCAATGTGATTAAGCATCCAACCTGTGCAGGGTGTTGAGGTGCAGCACAGTTATCCATGATGGCACATATAAATCAATGTAAACTTTCAGTTGCTACAAGGTTATTCTAAGGAAATGGAAAGGGAAAAGGAAAGGGAAAGGGAAACCACATTGCAAACCACCAATTTAGCCAATTGCCTCTACTTTTCAAAGCACTTGGAGAATCTTTTTTGGACTGTTGGCAGGAACCAGATTTCCACAAGAGCGTTGCCCAAATGAAGAAGTAAAGGAAAGTTAGTTAAAAACGGAGAGAAGGAACAACAAACGATTTTTGCAAAGTGCTTTCTGCAGGTGGTGCTTTAACCTGCAATTCCCTTTACGGGAATCCTCACATTGTAAACAAAGCTGCTGATACTAGAAAAAAGCAAAACACAATCCATCTGACATTCCCAGGACAAAGGCATAGAATGACTTATAAGGCCCCATTTTATTTTATGGCTGTGAAAGATGTGTTTGGATGTGAACTAGGCACCTTTTTGAATTCGTTGTGTACAGATCAGGGGTGATTTGTTGACAGATGGAACTTGACTTTTGAGGTCAAACAGTAGGCCCAAAGGAGTTAAAAGGCAGCTCAGTTGATATTGACCCTTCTCCTGACAGGACAGGGCAGATTTCTTCAGCTTTTTTCAGGCTGTAGACTGAACTGTTGGATCAGCTCTAGACAGAAGCTGCATGGTCACCACAAGAATCAGGAAGTCTCTGCCTATTTCTGCTATTCTCTCTTTTTTTTGTTTAATTTCTGTCCCCTGTTCACTCCCTAAATTCTCTGTTACCTTGGAACACTTTCTGTTTCTGTGGGGCTTTTATGGGTAAGAGGGACTGATCCATGGTCCATTTTTCAGCATTCTTAAATCTGTATCTGCACATGATAATCCTTGTGTGTGTAGATTAGGATAATTTCAAACTAACCCACTCACTTTACAACGCCCTTTCTCTCAGTATTATGACTGTGATGTTGTATGTTATTTTTACAACTCAATAAAAATAGCATATCACTCTATCATGAGAATTTCACAAATTTTTACATAAATTATACATCTGTTCTGATCTTTGCTTCATAAGCACTGCAAATGCTTTAGAAGAAAAGTAACATTTCCTTATGTAAACCACAAATTTCCTACAGAAACATCATAACAGTGTGGCACAGACATGCAACATGAATTATTTAGGCTATTAAAGTCTTATGGAACAGTCATGCATGTATTATTCTGCATAACAGAAATGTATGGATAGGTAAGTATTTCATTTTTAAAGCTTTGGACACAAACATACACAGAAATCTAGTGGGTACTTAAAATTAAAAAAAAAAGGAAAGAACAGTAGAATTTACATGCAAGATATTACTTTGTAAGATCCTTCAAATTTTATTACTTTCAAGAATAAATGGGGAAAAAAGATTGCTGTCACCTGAATTTTCTTGTTTCCTTTAAACTCAGGGGGTTTTTATTTAACTTTAGGGACTGCTCTAAGTAATTTACAGTGTATTCTGCAAGTCCTTTAAATTTTAATCTGACATTTCTCTGATAGAAGATCTTGGAAAATTTAGTCTTTAATATTCAGAAAAAAGTTCAGCTGAACTCCAGACTCAGTACAGCATTATATTTTCATTACAGTACAAAGGCAATAATGTAATTTCTTATAATCAATTTTACACGAAATCTCATTGGGTATTTCAAAAAGCTCACCTTTAAAACATGAAGAAATGTGTGTCCAATTCTATTTACAACTTATTCTTACATACGTAGAAGAAAGACAGTGTACAAGAAAAGTTTATTTTAAAAAAATCATACTGCAGGTATAGTATGATTGCTGCCTGGTGCCAAAGGAAAAGGATCTTGCATCCATTGTTTTGCAACTTCCAACAAGCTGTCCTTTTGAAAATTAACCACATAAAGGCAGAAAAGACAATTAAGAAAAGGACTGACTTTGGAATACTGCACACAAACAGATTAGGAAGTAACAAATGAATTCTGTACATCAGAATCACTAATACTGAGCTAATGACTGGCCAGCATTTATGAAAACCAAGCTAAAAACTAACAGTAAATAGACTGCAGTCTGAAAAGACATGCACAGGAGCAGTGCAAATGATATTAATAGAAACATAACTACCACAAAGGTGACCCAAGATGGTACAGTAAAAAGGGGTTTATCATTGAAAGGGACAAGCTCTTTCTCCAGCACTGTGCTGGAGGGTAGAGGTGATAATATCAGGTTTTTTTGCTATTGTGCTACAATTTATGACTAAATTCTAAACACAGGTAACCAATAACTTTAAGAGTAAATACAGCACATTCTGTGGGACTCTCTTTTCCCAAACAAAAGTCATGACATAACAATTACATGGTCAGAACTACAAACCTAACCATAATAGATTCCAAAGCTGGAATCCTGGTCCAGGGACACTCATGGCAAAGCTCCCATTACCTTCAGTGATGGCAATGCCTCCTCTAATGTGTGTAATCACATCACTTAAGCTACAAACCCTATATATACACTATTCTATATATACAGTATTTCAATTAAATAGTGATTCTGACTAGGATTACTATGTAAACTATAGCTTTTAAACTGCTCTTACAGTTACATCATTCTTCTGTCCTGTGATGCTTACAGCACATTAAATGTAACAGTCTTAGCCAAAAAGATGGAAATTCCTCTCTGCAGAGAAAATGTTTGTTGCTGCTCTTCCTCAAATTGAAAAAGGAGTCAAGTCAGAAGAGATATTGTGGAATTAAAGCAGGCATTGGCAAGAATATTAATGCTAAACAAGCCAAAGCAATACTGTGCTTTTGCAAAAACTGCCTTTTGCATTTATCGTTTTATATTTCAGAATTTTTTTCATCACTTAAATATAGTTTCCATGTTCCTCATATATATGTGCTACATGTATACACACTTCCATGAGTAGAACTATTTTAGTCATCTTTTTGATTTTAGTGATCTTTTGAAAATTCTGCCAGTCATTTCCTAGATACTATTATTCATCTAATAAACTCTGTCACTGAAAATAAACTGAATAAATTAGGAATTATATAAGTTTGAAGGATCAAATAAAGTACTGCACAAGGAAGAACTAAAAAGCAAAGCAAAAGGAAAAAATTCTGCATGCGTTTTCTAATGGAGAAGTTGAGGACCTAAAGGACGTTTGTTTTCTCAGAAACACAGTATGTACCTATTTAATACATTTCAGATTCTTAAAATGGCCTTCAAGTCCACAAAGTTCATTTATTTGGATATAATGGACATAGCATAGTGAGCATCAGAAGTGTTCTGCAAAGCTCCACAGAGGAAGAGCACAACACAGTCAGGGAATGGATCCTCATGCTTCCATATGTTACAGCGGGCATTTGAAAAATGAACTTACTGGATTGTACATCTGATTGAACAACTGCTCAGCTTGCTACATTGCAAAGTTGGTAGGGAGTGAAGCACAGACAGGAAAAGAAGGAAAGATCCAGGAAAACAGCATTAGCTCAACAAAACTAGTGCATTTGCACAGAACTTGTCATAAAAAAAAGAAAAAGAAAAGAAAAAAAAAAGGTAGAAATTTAAGATTCTAAACATTCTTTGGTGAAAGTGAGAGGCCCTGGGGAAACATAAATGTTGACTTTGGCTCCTAAAAAAGAATAGCTGGAGTAAGAAATTTAAGGTTTGTGTTACTTTCCCTTTCTCAAGTTAAATAACCCATGAAATAAAGAGAGGTGTCCACTTTTGATGATACATTGAGTGCTGGTCTCAAGCAATGAATCACAAGAAGTGCTTTTGGCTGAGGCTGCAATTTATCACCAAAGCTTCAAAGACAGTAATAATAAAAGATTAATTAAATAGTATCATTAAATTTATTACTTTCCTTTTGTTTAATATAATACTGAATTTTCTATGCAGAGTGACTTTCAAACATTACAGCTTGGCAAATAATACTTTAGAAACTGCAAATATGTCAGTAAGCAAGTAAATTTAAGATAATGAAAAACAACAAAAGGAGGAAATTCTAGAGTGGATAATAAAGATTATATATACACATATATATAAAACACTTTGCTACCTATTAGGTAATTCCTGCTGTTCTTTCACTAGTAGCTATACAAAGTAAGTCAACAAAAATCTGTGGAATTTTGGGAAAAAAGCATTGACCATTCTCTGGTATTTCAAATTTTTTCTTTTAAACTTTTTTATGAATTAAAATACATAATATTTGTCACAATATGTTCAATAAGCACATCTATAATTTAAAACATTACTTTGTATACCAAAATATAGCACAGTCACGTGAATAATTACTTTGTACAAATATCCTCTTTATTACTTTTGAAATGCGCCTACTGTGTAAAATCATGGGTTTAGAATCTGCATATTTTTTCTTGTGGAAATTCAAAAAACGGATTTTTTTATGCAGTACTGAAATACATTTGGATCTAATCAGATCCAATAAAATCCATCTTTATCATCAATAAATGAATCTTGTCTCAAAAAAACAGGAAGCAGGGAAAGCTGGGGAGGGGAAACTCTAAAAGTTGTTTTGGTGGGTTTTTATTTACAGTTTTAGTTTGGACTTCCCCCTTGTGCACATTTTCCTTCAGACACAGCATTTACCACCATTAGTGCTCATGCAAAATTAACTCCCAGCAAGTGTGCACAGACTACTATCTTCTTATTTCTTAGTTTAATTTGTTAAAACTTAGAAATCAACACCAAACGATAATTATTTTACAGCAGCATAACAAAGTACCTCCCCTGTGATATTCTTAGAGAGGAGTAGTGTGCAAGATACATGGAATTTTTTCAAGACAGCCCCTTGGAGTGGGTTTTGCAAGGGAGATGGAAACAGGGCCAGGTCCCTCTGGCTCCCGCAGTGCTGATGCTCACACGTGAGCAAGCTCATGGGACACGTGGGTTCATTTATGACCCTGTCGCTGTCCCCTCCTCCTCTGACCCAGACATGTGCAAGAGTGACCCAGGTTTCTGTTTCACTCAGTTTCCTGAGGAGTGAGAACATGGTGCAAGTATTTTTCTTGGGACCAATTACTTTTAACGCAGGGTATTTACAGGTTTGAACATAAAGTATTTCATTAAAGAAAATGTGAATTGAAAATGACTGTTTGGAGTCTACTGTCATTAACAGTCACTGTTTCTGTTCAATTAAGCATGCCCAGAAAGAAGGTTGTAACTACATTTTATTGTGGAAATACCTGGTCTCCTACAAATGGTGGGTGAATTTCCATTGCAGCTTTATGTTGTATTTATGATATAATAAAACTATTATGTTTTCAACTTTCATTCAATAATTGTTTGTATTTACACACAAGAAACCTGCTCCCTTTTTATACAAAAGACACCCCAGACACTCTCTGACGTTTATAAGTGCTTGTTTTTCCATGACTGTATGATGTGTTTATATGTACAGTCATAAACGATTGACTAAGGATTTCAAGTCCTTCAAGAGGATTTTAATGAGGGTTTTTTTTAAGTGATCTGTGCTTCCAGGGTTCTTTTAATTATATTTTTTAAATGAAGAAAAAAATCTATTTCAGACTGTAATGAAGTATCTGTTGTAGTGGAGTGCAAAGTAAACAAACATATATTCTAACAAACTAAAGGAAACTAAATGACTTCCAGAGAAACCTTTCTCTTGGAGATTTTAGTTCTGCCATCAATAGCATTTTTAAGCTCTCAGACATTTAAATTATTTGTGTTTCCATTTGTATATGTTTATTGAAGAAGCTTCCCTTCCTCTCAACTACAGATCTAAGGCAGACACCTAATTGCACATATTCATTCTGAATTAAAAAAGAATACAAGTATAAGGTTTACACGTTGGTATCCTTTATACTTTGCAATACCTTCTTCACAGGTCAGGCTATTGAAACAATGCTTAATCACTGAGCAGGATACTACTCAACCTGGGTAAAAAGAGTGTCAGAATATTATGCTAACAGTGATAACATTCACAGAACAAATATTATTTACCAGAAAATGAAAAACTATATTGATATTTGAAAAAGGAAAAAATCAACGCTTGACGTACACTTAGTCATGAATTGCAGAAGGCAAATGTAATGCCTGACCCCATCAAATACATAATGAGAACAATGAGAGCAGACATTACCAAACAACACAGAGAAAGGTCAAAGAAACAGTGGTATCAAAACACTTGCAAATCATTTAAGCAAAATCTAGTTTAATGAAGCAATTTAAGTAAAAGCCATGTTATAAAATATAGGGTTTGTATGTTTTCCTTTAAATGCTTGCTTCCACTACTTGCTGAATAGAAATACTGAATTGCCAGCTGATATAAACTTTTGATTATTTTGTTTAATTATCACAAAGACGTGTTCACCAACAAAGCCAAAAATACATCAAAATAAAACCTAGCTAGAGTTTTCATGTTGGAAGCTGATTTTTTTATTAGGAATTCTAGCATTTCTTGGACAAGCCTTTAATTTTTTTCTCATCCTGCAAACATTTCAATTTACTTCTAAGAGTGTTATTAATTCACACACATATAAATTGCTAGTTTGATAATTTTTTCTGCCCTTTTGCCTCTAATGTCCTGCCCTCAGTTCATCTGTTTGTTGCAGCTTCTCAGAATTCCCTCATAGAGGTACTCAGGACAATTTCTGAGGCTCTATAGCGGCTTTGGTACAAACCTCTTGAGAAAAAGCAGTATTTGATGCAAGCATCAGCAAACAGCATAAGATGGGTAGACTGTAGATTTACTCCAGAAGAGTAAATTTCAAAATGAGGGTATGGGATGCTGATTTTTGTTTGGCTGATTGTTTGTTTGTTTTAAGACAGAACTTACCTTTTTCAACTGTGCTTCCAACTTACTACACTCTTCTTTCTTTTGTTCTATGGCTATTTCTAAAGACTTAAGTTTGGAGTCTCTTTTCAGCCCTGCTGATGCCAATGAAGATGCATGTTCTTTGAGATCGATTAAACTAGACTGGAAAATGACCAAGAGTAAAAAGTTAATTCCTAGTCACCAGGACACTAACTCATTGCCAACTTAGCAATCACTTGGATCCTGTTCCCCCTCCCCCAAAGAGTTGACTCAAAGATAAGCATTGATAGCAAAAGACAAAATTTTGTGCATATAACTGGAACCACAGGAGCTGGCATGTAATGAAACACAGAAACATTCATAATACAGACTAGCTCGTGTCATATTCTGGAGGTACAAACACACTGAAAACTATTTCTCTAGCTGACAAACAAAAACAGGAGCAGCAATGGGAAATTTGAGGCTGGTGGAAACTTAGGTAAAGGACAAAGTAGAGATTATGATACACAACCATGTAAAAGCTAAAGCAATATTTTATGTACAAATGACAACTGTGAAGAATGTTTAAGAAAACAGCAGTTCTGAAGCTGAGCACTGAAGTGGCAGAGTTTCAGTACTTGACACTATTCAAGAATAATCCTAATGCACTTTATTTCATCAAAATGACATAGAAGAGCAGGATTTTTGAGAAAAGACTGACCTCTTTTTCTGTAAGTTCAGCTTGTAAAGCATTAACTTTCTCCTTCAGGTCCTTGTTTTCTTTTTTATAAGATTCAATTTCTTCAACTCTTTCTCTGTCATCTCGATCCCTTTGCTCCTTCAGGCGCTCTATTATTCTTTCCTAACATGGGAAAGAATTGCAAAATGGAAAAGTTTGGAATCATTTTAAGAAAAGACAGAATTAAATTTGTTTGTATTATGTAGCATTTATTAAAAAAAACCTTCAGAAGCAGAGGATGGTTGAGTTAATGGTATTAAAGTCAATACAAGGTTTCTCTAGATTTCAAAGTCTTAATATCAAGGCTTCAAATACTTAATAAGAGTAACACAGTACAGGAACTTCATTAGACAGCTATACTGATATGTTTTGTTTTGTGATAGATGTGGAAAGATATTCACATCAACAATGTATTTCCTATATTCATAAGTGATTGAAGTCTTGAATGAAGGTTCAAAACAAGCCATGAATAGTTTCCTCAGAGGCCATGACCAGTTTACTCAGTTTCAATTTTGTTATTACTCTACAGTGCTTGCAGTAAGTTGTCAAGGTTACAAATCTAATTAGAATTCAGTCACTTGCTAACTATCAGTAACTTGCAGTTTACATGTATTATATTTTGAGATGTCAAAAATACAGTTGTCCAATACACAGAAAAAGTACCCTGATACAAATTAAGAAATCCAAAGTAAGATTTTTCTCTGCGTAATTAACAGTAAGCCTACAGACATTTAAACTCAACCACGGTTTTGCATATTTTGCTGATTTCCAATTACTATTTCAAGGTTTGCTGAAGATCACCAGTCATTGATTGGGTGAATAATTTGAAGGGTGAAATGTAAAAAGTAGATGCAGGAGTATGGTTTTGTTAAGTTCTGGTTATGATCTACAAAACTACATTTCATCAATAATTGAAGGATGCAAATACTAATCAGAGAGAAATACTGAGGGTACAATGAAATAACCACTGGAATTGCATTTCACTTGGGAGCAGGTCTTTAGGCAGAGTATCAGGAGAACTACTGGTATCATTTGGGTGGTGCCAGTCAGGGGGGCAGTAGAAGCAACATTAGGTCCTGCACCTGGGTCAGGGCAATCCCAGGCACAAACACAGTCTGGGCAGAGAACAGACAGAGCAGCCCAGAGGAGGAAGACTGGGATGTGTACAGTGACAAAAAGCTCAACATGACTCAGCCATGAGCACTCACAGCCCAGAAAACCACCCGTGTTCCTGGGCTGCATCCAGAGCAGGGGGGGTGACCCTGCACCTCTGTCCTGCTCTGCTGTACCCACCTGGGGTAGAACTGCTTCCAGCTCTGGGGCCCCAACACAAGGACACAGATGTGTTGGAGACAGTCCTGAGGAGAGCCAGGAAGATCTAAGGGCTGTAACAACCTGGTCTGATGGGGTTGGAACTAGGTGATGATCTTCAACGTTCTTCCAATCTAAACTTATGATACTAAATAACTTCAAGTTTATTTCTAATAATGAATTATATAAATTCTTAATCCTTTGAATATTAAGATGCCAGCCCCCATAAAGTGGAATAGTTTAATAATCATAAACATTCTGGTTATATTGGTTATATTCAGATTTAGTTTTATACCAATTCCTTCTTGAAGATTTATTTACACAAATGGTTTTTTTCATCTATAACAAATTAAACATAACACTATTTCATCTTTTTAATGAGCAGGATATTTTTTCTCTCAGTCAATCACAAAAGAAGACTAATTTATCTGTCAGCTGCAGAAGGCTAAATGTCAAAAAACGTGTTAAAAGGCTCTAATATACCATGTTTTACTTGATTAACAGCTACCTTGCAGAAATCCCAACAATGTGCTCTTGTTTCAGTCTTATTTGCATTGGCCAGCTTTCCTTACACAATAATCTGGGACCTCACAGGTCTAATCTATTTGTGCTTTATCACAGAAGGAGGAACTGAATTGCCCCAGCATATAGCTCCATTATCAGACATACTCCATTGCTTATCTGCTCTATGCTGCTGCAGTAGGACCAACTTTATAAATATCAGCTTCATGAAAGCAACCTCTTGAGCTGCTTTGGGCCAGTCTAAGAGCTGAGATATTATTTGAAAAGTTTCTTGTTATAACATCAAGGCAGCTGATAGCACTTTGGCATAGTCTGATTTTCAAACTTCTTGTGTTCCTTCTTAATTGCAATGTAATCCTTACTGTTGTTGTCCTGAATTTTCAGTGCTTAGGAGAGGCTCTGAACTTAGGGATAAATAGCTGAATGAATATGTTTTGCATCTTAGTTTCAAAATGAATGCAAATGCGACTGAAGCTGATTTGTTTCTGATTCCTGACAAGAGGACAAATCATACCAGCAATATTATCAGAAAAATAGTAGGATTAAAAGAAGGAAAATTTGACATCATTTTATGATGTCTACATTAATTTATTTTCTACTGTTCCCAAGATACCTAATCACTAAATATGAAAGAAAATCAAGAGACAGATATTTGGAAAATTTTCTTTTCATAAAGAATAAGGAGACACATTTTCTAATTCAGAGCCAAAATCTTAATCTGTGCATTTTCAAGAAAAATGCAGGAAAACATTTGAGTTTTGGATTTTAAAAGTAGCTTTATAATTCATTAATATCATATGATCATGTTTTAATTTGTTTTTCTTCCTATAGAAGGTAGGAAAAGCAATTCAATCAGATTTCAGTAAATTGTGGTTAGTTAAACTAGTATGAATGAATTTTATTTCTATTTTAAAAGAGCTTCCCATGATGCTCTTGAAGAAATTTATTCATTTTTTTAAAATTAAAATTCTAAAAACTATTGAATGGACAAAGAATTAATATAATGCAAAAACCAGCCTAATCTCAGAGTATAAACAAAAAATTATATGGTTAAAAAGTAGGTCCGATACAATTTCTAGAAAGAAAACAAACAAAGCACGCAAACAATGCATTTCCATGGAAATGGAAATCAGGTATTTTTAAATGAAAACATCATCCTTTCTTGACAGCATTACATATTGAATTGATAGAGGCACTTGTTATATTGATGCACTTGTTAAGAAAAAACTCACTAAGGTTCTTCTTTTGTTCCATTTGGACAAACCTCTATTCTGTATTTCTACCAGTATTCCCAGTGGAAATATTTAATAACAATTGATAAAGCCTGTAGGTCTTAAGAATGCTACTGAAGAGGGAAATAGGGATAAGAAAGTTACTGAGAACATTTAGGATGAATTGGGAAGCTGGACACAAAGGATTGACACACACGTGTAAACACACACTGTCAAAGTATTTAGCTGCCAGAAGACAGAAGAAAGCCAGGCATAATTTTCCATTTGGAATTTTTAGAAGATGGCTACTGGCTTCTTTCAATGTGTTAGTACATTCCAGAAATCACACCTGACTTTGAAAAATCTGCCTTTCCAAGTGTGGCCTTCAAGGGACTTACAGTGGAAAAGAAATTGAGGGTGATTTCCCTTTACAACAGACAATCAAAATCATACAGAGAGATGTTTTTATCTTGCAAACTTTCTCCTTATTGTCTCTCATGCTCTCAGATCAAGCACCCTGTTTTTTTAAAAGCTAATCTGAATCCTAACTCTGCAGTGTTGTTTGCCTCCTACTCCTATGCAAGTCTCCATTGTGATAGTCACTCTGCTTCCCAAAGGACTGTTTTAAAAACCCCTCAGCTGCCTCTATGGCCATTTTGGGAAAGTGACTAATCCAGAAAAGATAGTTTACAAGGAGAGAAAACAGATTAAAAGTACTTTCTGTCATTTTTATTAGTATGCTGTGAAATTGATGAACACTGTGTCCAGATTAGCAGTGAAAGATTACAGAAATGTGTGATTTTACTGTATAAGTAAAATCTACATGAATCAATACTAATGACAACTTTTTTCACTGTTATTGACCAAGCAAATGCTCGGAAAGCAATTAAAGGCACAAAAAATAAAAAAATCTGACATTAACATTGTACGTGTCAGTGCCAACACCACAGCAGCATTTTCAAGTCATATACAGTCATAAATACCTTCATAGGATTACACACTGCAGAATGGCACATATTACTTTAATTAGTCACACTCACCTGTGGTATATATTAAGATCTGCCAGCTGCAAAAGGTGGATATTTGTACTAATTTTTTGGGCATATAAATACACTTGCATTTCATCGTATTCAAAGTCAACTGAAAGAAGAAACCTGACCTCTCTGAAACTGGTAGGAATGTTGCCACTAATTTCAACAATCCAGATTTATCCCTTCTCCTAGGTATTTTCAAATTAAAGGCATCAAGTTTGTAAAGGGGGAAAAAAAGGAATTCTCAATTATCTTTTTATGAAACAGTTTCCCTTAAAAATGAATTCTAGAAAGCCAATAGTGCTCACAGCAAGCCAAGGTAAAGGTACAGCCACTTGCTCTTGGCCCCTGGTTAATGGGGACAGGATTAAAAGAACAGTATAATCAAGGTCACAAAGACAGAAAGACGCCCAATACTCTACCTTCTTTAAGTCAGGTGTCCAATGCCTTTCAGTTCTTTCAGAGAATAACCACTCATCTCATCGACTAAGGCAAAATCTTCCCGTGTCCTGGGCCATTTTCTCTATGAGCATTCAAGGACATCACTCCTTCCTCTCCAAGTCCTGTGTCCGTTCATCCCCAGGCAGTAACTCCTGCTCATCCTACCAGAACAGGGCCACCTGCTTCCCTGACAAGGCCCATAGCTTTGGGACAGCTGTCAGGCCAACTTAAAAGGACATTTTCTGCACACACTTCACCCACAAGAGCAGCACATAAGGCTTTTCAGGGGAAAACCTTACCTTTTCTGATAGAGCTTCCTCTAAGGTTGCTAGTGCTGTGTCTGTGTTACTGGAATCCGTCTGCAGCGACTTCACTCTGTCTTTCAGATTAGTTAGTTGTTTGTCTTTGTCCCTAAGTTGCTCCTGTAGATTTTCAATCTGTAATTAAAAACATTATAATACTCGTTATAATAATCATTGTCACAACATTCCAAGAGACACTTGGGTGCTGAGTGCATACATATCACACATATGATACACATGCCCCAGTACCTGGGTTTGTAACTGCTATATCATCAACAGTTTTAAACTTCAGTCTTTTCTATTTTGTTTTCTTTTGCTGAAGCAGTAAAATTTTCTAATAAAATAAAGGAAAAATCTCAGTGTGGTCAGGTATTTTATTATTTAAATATTTTCTGATATTAATCACTCTAGTTTAAGGTACTGCATTATCTCAGTAATTCAAAGTATGTCTGGAATTACCCCTTTAGATTATTCTAGTTCAATAAGAAGGACAAAGAAAGGGTGAGGCAAAGCAAGTTGAGTGAGCCTTAAAATGAGGGAGAAGAAAGATGATAACCTGCCTAATTAAAAATTTCCTCTTCCATGATGCCCTGCTCTAAAGAAAACTCAGCTGGGCAGAGATCAGGATGTTTATACTTAAAAAGGCCAAAACCACAAACAACCAAACAAAAAACCTCAAAGGCACCACTTCCATTCACTTTCTTCCCCTCCATGAATATTTGAAGTATGTCAGTCTATTCTGGATATTTTAACTTCTTTAAATAAATCTGGTTCTTCATCTAGAAAGTATTTGAACATATTGCTGAAGTACCTATAAGCACACTGGTTTGTTAAACACATCATGATTTATAGTGGTTAAATCAGGAAGAGTTAAATTACAAAGGTTTTGCACAAAAAAGTTGTCCACAGAGCAATGTGGACTTTGGAAGCAAATGTGAATAAAAGCACTCAGCTACTGATTGTCATGGCAATCCCCTGCTGTGGCTGCAAGGCACTGTGAGCTCTGGGGAAAAATGCAGGGGTGTGTGTGTTATGTTAGATGTGTAAAATTTCATTAATTGTATGTTGGAAGAATCCCCCTCCCCCCATCCTGCATTCTCAGTGCCACTCACTATTATGCACAAACTGGCACCAACTCAAGATTTGTGACTTAAGACTTCACACAAATAAATAGTAACAAGCAAATTAACTGGTCTGTTATTTTAGTATGCCACTTTAGATAATATGAGAAAGTATGCCAAAATCCATAAAATATCATTTGTTCAAAACTGGTTTTGTCAACATTAGACAAATTATTACTGTCAACAGATATTCAAATTCTTACTTTCATCAGTGATTTTTCACTTTGGATCACGTTCTCTTGCTACTTAAATGAATTCAGTTTTCCTGTTCATTTTATAATGTAATTACTTTTTTTTTCGCATAGCCAGTATCTTTCCATTTAAAGCAACTCCAATTTTAACAGAAGCAGGAGCCTTTACAGCTACTGTTAAACTGTTTTCAAAGATTTCTTTACAAACCTGAAGTTGAATTCAATGCATGTGCAGCTCTGCAGAAGTCAACAGTTATGTCAATAAAAATTTGAACTCCACATGCAAGAATGTACCACCATGATCAAATGCACTTTAATTTGGGGCACACCTTGGTAAAAATTCTCCTCCTACTACATTATACAAGTGCAGAAGAAAAAATCCTGAAGTTTTGACATCTTAAATATCTATAATTAACAAGTCATAAAATCCACAGTACAGCTGTGTGCACTGTATAAAGTGTGTTTTTAAAAAAATAAATCTTAAAAGCATTTGAATACAAATTCAAATAAAATTTGAAAGTAAATTTGGAGGAGCACAATTCAATTAGAAATGCTTTATAGTATGGCAAATACAAGTCTTGTACCTTTTCTTCTCTTTTTTTTTTTTTCATATACATAGTTTAGTATATCAGATTACTGCTATGAGCCAAAGATTCCACTTGCTGTGTAAACTATAAAATACTATGGAATATATAGAAAGGTTTCTTTGGGAAGACCTGACATAGAATAGCTTACTCTTGTGAATGACCTCTTGCAATATTTTCTTTCGTGTGTATATTTTATACAGATACAGAAACATGATACACGTGTTAATGAGTTAAGAACTTTTTATTTTATGGCATGTGTATTAGTCACATCTAAAATTACATTAACTGGCATTCAGAGGACTGCACACTATGTTTCTTTCTTTGCTTCATCCAAGTATTAATGATTCTAACAACTACCTCATGACACCCTGTGGAATACTTAAGCAATTGCACATTTCAGCTTCACCAAAACAAAATCTCAAGTAAAAGGGAAATAAAACAGGAGAGCGAATATTGATTACATGTTCTTTGAAACAAAGCTCAGATCCAGTCCTTTACTATCATCAGCTTGACCTACCAATTCTAGGCACCCTAAATTAAAGTACTTATTTCCTATGCACAGTGCTTATCTGAATTCCACAGCATTTACACGATTTCCTTCCTCTTAAAACTAATTGAAAATATGAGCCACCCCTTAACCAAGAAAACATGTTCTAAAATTATTCAGCATTTACAAAATTCTTTCCTCAGAGGTAAAAGAGAACAGGCAGCAAATTAAAAACATCCCCATTGAATCACAACTGCTTTAAAATAAGTCACTCAATACATACTCCATAGATAAAATAAGAGGAAAGGATCTAATTATTCTTCTATTTGGGCTATATAAACCTGAAGGAAATGCTTTGATGGGAACAGGACCACACTGGGGTAGGCAAAAGTAGAATCAGTACCATAGAGTACTTTTTTGTTGGGATGGGCACAGGATTAGCAAAGACCCACTGATGCAGACAAGACTTTCTGACCAGTTAATCACAGACTTCTCTCAACAAGATTACAGGAGACAAAGAGATTGAGAGGTCTCACACACTAAAATCTTGGAACACAAGATATGATTTAGTTCTTCCTAAGTTCTTTAAATCCAGAAAGAACAACAAACCCTCTGGTAACCTCTGTTATTCCCCAATAGACACATATATTTGGGTACAAGTATTTATGTAAGAATACAGTTCTATTATTGAATAATGGCTTTTGAGCATGTCTGAATTCAGTTAATGGCAGGGACTGCTAAAACCTTCTTAATCCTCAAGCACAGATAATTTTTTTCTGATAGGAAGTTAGTCACTGTGAAATTTGGTCAACATCTATTCCTTACCTCCGTAAACTGCTCTGTCCCTGTGCCAGGATGAAAAGAAACTGCTCTATTCTTTCTGTATTTCAGAAAGTGTGTGTATTCCTAGGGCTTAAGTCAGACTTTATTCCTTCTTTAAAAACAATACCCTTACAGATAAATGTCTTTCCTATGAGGCATCCTGTCAATAAACCTCAAGTGCTAATCTTGTCACCTTTTGGCGATGGTCTTGGAATGCTTATTAAATACTCAAGGGATTAAATCAAATCTCATCCACAGACAGGCTTTAAAATTGTCCAGTAACCCAAGTTCTCAAAAGAAAATTCCTTTCATTGTCAAAATTAAGGCACTGTACTATGGAACTTGCAAGAAAATTATATAATCAAAGAAAATGTTCCATGCTCTAACAATTTGGCTTCAGAGACATGCATAAAAGTATAAGAGAATTTAGGAACCTGTAAGAGAGAAATTATCTAAGACTTCTGGGCCTAGCTAATGAAACCATAAAGCCATATATTTAAATTTAGCTGCAAGTATTCCCCTCTCTGTTCTGTATTTGAGTTTTAAATAACTCAGACAATAAGTATTTTGTAACAGTAGGTTTTTTTACTCCTGAAGTCCATTTTGCTCTATTCTAAATTTCTACAGGCAGAAGTTTAGTTTGATATAAATTTAAAATTGAAATCTAGGGGAGAAAACAGAACTTTTGTATGTATCATTTGCATTACTTACCAAAAAAACCTTTGTATTTTAAGAAACTAAATCCTACTAAACAATTTCCCAAATACTGCTACAGTCTACTTTAAACAAGTAATGGCATTACAAGAAAAAAGGATTTAATAAGCAGCATTCATCCAACATGAGCATTATCTAGGACTACTTTAAAACTTAGTATTCATTTTCAGACTTAACTTCTGCCTTATAGATAACAAAAGACAAAAGTAATGTAACTATCAATCAAAACAGAAAAAAAACAGGCATAGTTCAAACATAAATGGCTACTTACACATAATTTATTTGTATTAGTAAGACTCATGGGAAATGTTCTAGCTCATATGGTCTTCTCAGAAACATCTCAGGATGTCCCAGAACATGAAACCAGCTTTGGTAGTGACTCAGTAAAATAGATGTCTATGGACATCCCAGCATCTCCTTTTGGTGTGTTTGCATGTGTGCAGGCTTAATTTGTAATAAAACAGTCAGAAAAAAATGAAATTACTTTACCGTACCATGACTGTAAAAATATTTCTACCTGAGTAGTAACAGTAGACAATACAGAGGTATAGTTTTTGGAAAGTACTACAGATTCTTGCCCAGAATTTTTTTAACCAAATGGTGTAAAATCACTAAATATCAGAGCAGTCAAAATATTTGAAAATTAACAGGCTTTACAGCAGCCATTTGAAGTTTCAGTCTGTGGAGTGAGAGGGGAAAATTTCCTTAGAGTCATGATATGACCTAAATGCAGTTCTTATCCTTATTATCTTCCAATAATAAAATGAGCCCATTGAAGGACAACTTCTGCTTTAACAGTCTGACATTGCAAAATACCTTTGGATTTGAAAGAGACTGCCCCAAAAATGCTTCCTCATCCAGTGCCAGTAACTTTCACTTAGTTTTTCTTCCTTTTAAGTAGGCAGGCAAACAAGCATTAATTAGGAATATTTTTTAAAAGTAAATTATCAAATACTTTAAGATCCAAAAAACTAAAATAAGTTTTATATTTAAAAATTGTCCTATAATATAAAACTCTTTATATTATAAAATAGGGGGTTGCTGCTTGCAGCTGAATATATTCATTAAAGAGTTTGATTTGTGCTTATCTTTTGCCTGACTAACATAACTGGGAAAAAGCTCTTTAATCTTATAATGACATGATAAAATACTCTTGGATTCCATAAGCAGATCCAATAGCCACTGAAGTGCTTGATTATTTCTCAAAAGAATAACACTTCTTCCTGATAGCTGTCTATTGCTCAGTATGTTCTCAATTTAAAATATTTCCAAAGTGCCTTCCTGTTACTACCTTGCAAATTTACATTTTCCAGATTGAAGTAATACAGCAGCATTTTACTTACTTCAGATTACAATAGTCATCATGGTTCAATAGTATTTTTTAGCTCTACATTCTTATGTTATTTTGCCCAACAAGGCTTTCTTCAACACCAGTGGTTCTAGATGGCTCAAAGCATATGGCCAGGTCAATCCTACTGGATTACTAAATCAGAGACAGTAAAGGTGTTTTTAAAGCTGACCATAAATTTTAAATAGCCCCTTAGGTTATTCAAAAGAACATTTACAACTATGGATATGGTGCGTGCCCAAGGAGAAAAGTCTCCAGTTCAGTAGGTGTGCAAGGTTTCCACAAAAAATGATTGATCTGTTTGAAGACTTTTTACCTCAAACTGCCTTCAGGAGGACAGTTCAAAGTGCCACGGTGGAGCTGCAAAGTGACTGTCACAAAGGAGCTGATGGGGTAAGTGCTGCTTCAGACATCAGCCCTCACATCAACGCGATGACAAGAGAATAGAGCAGTGGAATGAGCTGGTAATCACCCCACTGCCACCTTCCAAACCTAATCTGAGCAGGAAGAAAATAATCCTTCAGAATCTTGCTCTACTTGACAAGCTTTAAAAACAGAAGTATACATAAAACCAGAATAGGAAACCAGAACAAAAAAAAAGGTGATGAGACCATTTTTCCTGATGTACACTTGCACTGTTTCCCCCTAAAGTTACAGCAAATAAATACGACACATTTTCTGCTTCTATAAATTCATCTTTTTGCTGTTAGGATCCCGCAGCTGATCAGATTAATACTGGGATTTGAAAACTTAATTTTATAGCTGCTCATTATTTTTGTATCTATATTCTAGATACATTATTATATTCTATATTTTCATTTACATTATCAACTACATGATGGTGTCCATTTTATCCAATGCAGTAGCATCATCTTCCTTTTTCCTTCATTTGAAGTTGCTGATTTTTACATGCAATTTGTCTCTAAAGAAGTAGCAAGTGCTTTGGGCCAGGAGGATGTTAGTTTACAGAGTGTTTAAGCAAAATAAGACTTCCAATTCTAACTGGTGTCTAATTGAACACTAAAGCTGTAGTAGCAACCAAATGTAAAGAAAATACAAGGCAAAAAAAAGCAAGTTTACACAGATGCTATGTGCAGATAGGAATTTTCACGGAATTAAATAAAGAAAATAGAACAGGCAAAAAGAAGGGAAAGGTGTAAAACAATGAAATATGATCAAGCAATTAATACTGACAGCAAAATCCCAACTGTGGGGTTCTGCCACCTGAGCAGCACTAAGAGTTGATTTTATATTGTATCTTACTAAAATTGTCATATTTTCTTACAACAAATCTCTGTTCTAAGGAGTAAGCGATTTAGGAATAGAGGAATATTTTAAGATCTAGAAGACATTCTTGCTATAAACAGTTTAGTCCCAAATGTTCACTCTGGCTATCCATGCATTTGAGAGTCTACTCAACACATCCACCACAGTCTAGTCGTAAAGCTGTAAATACAAAAAAAAATTTATTAATGAAGACATGAAATTTAGATTGGTATCAAGCTTTGGAACACTGTTATACAGTAATTAAATTTTTTCAGAGTAGGCTAAGGAAAGCAATTAAGTTTAAGATTAGAATCCTAAGATCCACTCACATAATGTCCAAGTATTTCCCACGTTATTATTTGTTCCGTATGATTCAGTTTGTTAAATGCATCAATTGAGGATTAGAGAAATCTCAGGGAAAACAGCACAGTACAGAAGCATAAAGTATTATTACAGTATATTAAAAAAATCCACTAGTTTTTGAAGTTTACCTACATAGAAAATACCAAGTAATTTTGGAGAGAGGAAAAAAAAAATACAAGGAAGGAAAAGAACCGATGAACTGTTGATCAGTAGGTGGAAAAGTGTGTCATTTACAGGGGTATACAGTAATATTCTCCAGTCAGTACCAGTTATATATGACTGCAAAAAATTGTCTTTATTCCATGATTGGAAACATCAGCCTACTGTCTCACGTGTACATAGAAAATGAGAGCATCCTATTGCATCAATAAATAGAAGCAAATGCAACTAAAATTGGAGATCAAAAGTGATAAATATATTTTCTTCTTCTTCTTCTTCCAAAAAAAAAGCATGTATGTTTGTTTTATTGTGCAGTCACTGAAGGAAATAGTTCATCCATTTTTACTTACTGTGAGATTCTAGATCCTTCCATAATACAGGATTCAAAGGTACAGGTACAGGAAGGATTCAGAGGAATCAACAAGCATTAAGAAAGAAGAGGTGTGCACTGAGTTTTCATACATGAGAGCAGAAGAAAACTCCCCCAGGGCTGCTTAGGGAAGAGCTCTGCCCTCGAGTCAGCTGATACTTTTACAGGCCTATAAAAGCAGGTCAGTTGGCAAACGAGCCAAGAGAGGAGAAGGCTGTCACACAGAAAGGAGCTCCTGGGCTGAAAGCTTGACTTCTGTTGCCAGACTCCAGCTGAGAAAGAGCTGGAACTTAATGCTAAAATTAACCTTCACCAGGAAGCTAGCCAAAAGAAGCCTGGGCTGATAATATCCACTTGTGTATCTGGAAATACTCAGTCTCTGTCTCCTTCTCTTCAGGGGCCAATAAATTCTCTGAACAAAACAGCTTGACTCTTGGACTCTTCCAAGCAGGACTCACAGTCTTGTGAGACACCCATTGAAAAGCTTTTGCTCTCATTATATGTATTTACTGTGATGTAATTCAGAATGCAATAGGCATTTTCCAGATAGTAAATACAGAAATACAAAATAGCCTAACGCATAATTCCATTTATGACAAGAGGAAGTAGACATTCATTCTAAACAAGCTAATGCTTCTTATAATATCTGTCTGTATATATATATATGAGGACCAGATTTTCAAGCTGGGTTGGTTGGGTACCTACATCTCACAATATTTTACAAGTTCCTGGCTGAATACTGAACTGTTTTTGAAGTCTAGCCCAATTTGCACATTGAGAGCACCTGAACTACTTGTCAAAGTTAACCAAAAAAATCATACCTTTCTGCTCAATATTACCTTTCTGGTGCTTGAAAACATCTGGTGATATTTTACTCATGGCCAGTTTTGTACTATTTGGTGTATATGCCTATAAAACAGGCTATGTTGGCTTACACAAGAATTTTTTAAAAGACTTTGCATGAAAAGCTAGTGCACTATGTCATATGCCAGTGAGAGAAGTACAGATACTTTAATATACTGTAATGTGAATTCACATGGAGGAAAAAAAACTGCTTTGGCATTTTTATACTTTTAATACAGATCATTGAAGTTGAATGTGATTTTTAGTGTGTATCTTGTCATTCCTGCTATGTCTGTATCAATTGAGAAGACTTGGGGGCCTCTGCCCAGATTGAAAAGTTACAGCACATCTCATAAAAAAGTTAACAGATGGTGAGAAGAGAGAGGCGGCTGACAAGTTGCACAGACAAGTGTTGGTCAACAGGGAACACTGAAAAGGGAAGCTACAAAAGAAATAGAGTAAGAATAGGCATCTCAAGAAGCTGCAGAAAGAGAAGGAGCCAGTTCGACAGTAGCTTGGGAAGTTTCCCAGAGCAATGAACACAGAGAAATCAAAAGGCTGGAAAAGAACAGGGAGTAATAAAAGGTGTGTGTTGTGTGCACTGCTTTAAAATAGAGAAATATATAAAGGGAAATATATGTATAGAAAAGGAAAAACAACATAAGTTGTGAAACAGATGACCAGTCTGTTCTGAAAGTAGATCTAGTTTGGATATCCAAAGTATTGCAAGCAAAACACAAAAAAGCACATTACCTTACTTTTAATTGAAATTATTTCACTTTATATCATGTTATTAGAATCAATGTAGTTATTAAAGAGCAATATAATCATTTTCTATCCTTAAGAAAATTATTAAGATAGGAAAACAGAGAGACATCCAGAAAGGAGATTTTGATTACAGAAAAGAGCCATAACCTTGAGTTCTGAATAACAGGGAAAAACCTTACACACTTCTTCATGTCAAAGTAAAAAGGTTGAGCAGGTTGTGATGTGGAGAGGCTCAAAGCCTGACTTAATCCTGAGAGAAAAAGCAATGCTTTCATTCACTGTAAGAATCTCCTTCAAATGCTGCTTGTGGGCAGTGGAACACACTACAATACTCTAAGATCCTTTCCAGGACTGCCTATGTTACCCAGCAATGAAAAACCTATGGTAATTGAATTTCCTTTCCCATTTGAAGGCTATCCAATCACTTAATAGATGACCTTGTCAAACTGATTTCATGCTACTCATTTTCTAAGATTTACACTGTCCAAAATAATTTATCCTCATTTGTGATATTTATACCTTCAGAATGTTAAAATAAAAAACTAAGCTCTACTGACTTTAGACAGATACCCAAACACGACAGGTTTCTAACCATTCTTCTTGTCTGACACTTTCACATTTCCATCCTTCTTCTGACCACAGGATGTCTGAAATCACACATGGTTTTTCAGGTGAGATGACACAAAAGTCATTTAGAGAGCAGTTATCATCTTTTGCTCCACAACCCATCATTTCTGCAGACAGAATATTGGAAATTTTCACTACCACATCCCATCTGAAATAATTTTCAAAACTGTATTAATCATTGCCTTCAGCCTCCTGGTGTTAACACTCCAAATTTCTTTTGGGGCTAGTAATCATCTCCTTTTCCCCATCTGCATTTAAAGGTGGTTGGGATTTTTCTTAATTGAAACAGTGAAGAATATTTTCTAAATGAAAATGCTGAAGAAAATTATATTTGAGATTAAAGTCTGCCTTCTTACTCCAAATAAGTCACTCTCATCTTAACTGCAGTTGTTTTTATTCTTTTTGATAGGTCTTCAATCAACTTAAATAACTTTTTTATTACCTAATGTATCTTTTTCACTTTTATTCTTGCTCTCTTGGATTTATTTTTTCATATTCAATCCAGAACTATGATTTATAATAAAATATTTCAAATCTAGAAAGTCACTGCTCCACTGAAATACCATATACTTGATGTAAGCAATTCAGTTAAAGAATTGACACCAAATTTAAACTATATCATAACTTGTAGTATCCCAGTTTTCCTTGCCTAATTTTCCTATTTTAGTTTATGTACATGTGCACTGTAATACTTTCAAAATATCTGTTTTATTTTTACTAACACCACTGTATATTGGTGGCTTAAGGTTACTCTTTAAATCACCAGCCTGAGTGAAAGAAAAGAATACCTTTATTTCCGTTCCTGGAAAGTTTAAAGATATATTTAACATGCTTTGTAAGGTTTGAATTTGAAACTCAATACATTTCCCACTTAAACAACTCCTGTAGTTTTGATTCCATTGCAGAGCTACAAAAGATACAGGAGTCTGGATAAAAGCAAAATAAATGCACATTCAAACATCCTCACACTGTTCCAAAGGACAGTGTAACTCAGATCATCCACAATTCTGAGGATAGCAAATGACTAATTGCAACATGCTACAACTAATTTTGTCAGAAGACCTGGCCATAAATTACGTTATAACCGTAATTTTATATCTCCTTATATGAACAGTTTCACAACATCCCTTTAATGCAGAACTGTGTGACAATATAAAACATGTTTGGTACAAAGACTTCAAAATACAGACAGATAAATCACTCAACAGATAATGTTAGGGTTTTTTGATTGTTTCAGAGCACAGAGAAATCCCAGTATACTTTTGCTAATTGAGAAACTTTCAGCTAAATCTACTGCTCCTAATTTGAAATGATAAATTAATTGCATAGAACTTGTAAATCACAGACATTTCACACATGAAGGGAAAAAAATTGCAAGTATGGTGCTTTAATACTGCTCAATCCTATTTAGTCCTTAATTACATATCTCTTTCCACAGTCTTACAAATTTTTTTGAGATTTCCAATATTGTCTTATTTTCTAGTTCTCTTGCAAAATATTCTACTTAATAATATAATACTTCATCAAAATCAACAGAGAAAAAATATTAAACTTTACACTACTTTATTCTCAAATTAAGGCATAAAGGGGCAGAAAGGTTGAAAAGGGAGGAGGGATGTCCTAAAAATTGAAATTAATTTTAAATGAAAAAAATTTGTTAAAAAATTTCAATAGCAAAAAAATTACATTGAAAGTAAAAACAACAGCCCTGTCCCTTCACTGCTATAAATAATGGATACAGGAATTCAATACAGCTATGTTGATTTCTACTATAAGAGCACCCCAGCCTCAGAAATCACATTAAAAAGGTTGTAATGGAGAATCCAGTTTCACATGGTATCATTTTATATGACTTTCCTTAAGTACCAGTGGTAAAAAGTAGGAATAAAAACCCAGAACAGCAAAGCTGAAATGGTTAGGCAGTAATTAATCAGAAATAATAATATTTTTTCTATTGGAAAGTTTCCTTTTAGCTCCTTGGTTACAGAAATCATCCATATTCATTCATAAGGGACAGTGGAATACATTTACATGGAAGAAAAGCTTTTGCAGAAGGATAACATATCCCTGCCCCCTTATTTAAAGATGTCTTTTCTAAATCATATTAAATTGACATATGGCCAATGTACATAGGTTTAGACCCATTAAGAGTTGAAGTGTTCAAAATGTTCATCAGAGAGCTCAGATTCTTGTTACTATGAGATGTAATTTAATATTTTCACTAGAGCTGCACCAAAGACAATGCACATATTGAGTTTCACCATTAGTTACTGCAGGCCAGACACAGTCTTTCTACATATAAACTATCAAAGCACCACTAAACTTAAACTGAAATGTTAAACACAGCCACTTGGATGTCTTTAATCAACATCTGCTGAACAGTTTAGTTTCTCTATAGCAGCAAAGGTAAGAAAGCAATGCTTTTATGGAAATGTCTGAATAGGAAGTAATCTGTAATCTGATATGGTTTTGTGTTTAAGATAGTTTGCTTTTGGTATGAAAAATGTCCTTAAAAAAAATGACTATATTTCCTTTATCTTGTATCTTCTCAAAATCAACAGATTTGTATGTGAAACTTAACCTCAGTCTAATACCATCAACTACACAAAAATAAAGGAAAATTTTTATAAAGTACATCTATGACACAGAAATACTTTTCTCTCTGAACCAGTTTTTCATTAAGACTTTGATGCCTACACTGACATACTCATACTATACCAAAATATGTAATTTTTCTTCCTCTGATTTATGTTTCTTTGCTGGACAATGAGAAGTTTCAGCAACTGTCAGATGCAGTTCTCTCCCACTGAGCTTCATGTTCACTCCCTGAACCATGTGTCCCTCTGCATGGTGGGGTTTGACAGACACTGGCTAAAACCCTCACAGGAGTGGTGAGTTAGGAGCCTGAGGTCGAGAACACTTGGAAGTCCTTTGGAGATGATGGCTTTATCAATGTATTACAGGCTGTATTGATATATTACACAGATTGACTGTCTCTGTACTTCTGCAAGCATTAGAATTATTGCCAATTCTCCTTAAGAACATACACTTAATTTTAACTGTAAAATTCTCCTAAATAACTTGAGTATCACTTAACAAGGAAGATGCAATAGTCTGACAGCAACTCAGTTTTCAGTGTCTCCCATTCAGATGGTAGATTCTACCGACACTTTGGATTGAATGACGACAAGTTCAATGCTACAGAACTCTCAGAGACAGAAAAGAGCTACCTGTCCATGGGTGTATCTTCTTCCCCCTTCCCAAAGCTAGAGTGATTTATAAGGACTCATGGAAGGTGTTGCAATCCAAAAATTTCAAGACAGAGGATGAATTATATTACATGTCATAAACTGACAGTACATAGAAATCAGTAACAGTTAAAGTGTGCAACCAGTGAGAACCGATGAACACAAAATGTCATGCAAGAAATTACTGTAATTCTAATTATTGGAAATCTAACACAAGCAGACTAGCTCCCAAGGACAGTTCACAGGGATGACCTCTTCTTCAACTAAATTAGCAAACTCCAGTTTTCTATTACTTATATTCTAATTCTATACTTTGAAGTTCTTCCCATTTATTCAGCTGTTTACTATCCTCCCAACATTCAAAGAATCTCAAAAGTCATGGATTTTTATTAAATAAACATTCAAATCAAACTATTTATGGTCCCCATGACAGACACAACAAAAGCTCAGACTTAACCATGAATGAAGATTTTGGCATAGGACACAGCAAGTCCTTCACTCAACTTTAAATTATGCTTTAACACCCTCCCAATCCTGTCTGCCAACAAGCTTTAAGATGAAGAGTTGACAGATTCCTGTGGACCTTTAGCAGCTTCTCCCTCAAGCTCAGCAGCAGGCTCTACAGAGAGCAGCGTGCAGAGGTTATCATGGTGTACAGTTACTTTGGCATGGGGTTAAGCACAGAGCAACAAAGGACTCTGTGCCCTTTTGGGGACATTAATGCAGAATTCTGCTGTCAAATTAAGGCATCTCTTAGGCAATAAAGAGTGGGCCTGATTTTTCTCCCCAGTAAGTAAGGGGGGTTGCTGGCATAATTACCTTTAGCAAATTTACTGCAGATTTATTCTTAAGTGAATGGTAAATAAGCCAAATATTTCTTTCATATATAAAAGATTACACAGTGTTATGCCATTTTTCTTTTTACTTTCCAAGAATTGCTTTACTCCCTTCTCTTTGTTTCACTTTGATCTTAGCACTGTGCCTAGCTGGGCGTTAAAAATTAAAGTCAGGTGTGTAAGAAGGAAGTGGATTAGATTCAGATTCCATTCTAAAGTTGGACTTATTCTACTCATATTCAAACATACCACTGCTGATTCTCCCACCAAGAAATACATATTACTTGGCAACACGAAAATTATCAAAGCAATCTGACCAAATTGGCACCAATAGCTCCAGCCACATCTGGTAACAATAATATGAAGGGAGAAGTATGAAGATAACAATTCTCATTTATTGTTACCATTAAACTTATCTGCATGCATACTCCTGAGTCTTTGAACTTCAAGATTCCATAAAGCCAGTACGAGCTCCACTCAAAGGTGAAGGGTGATGCTTTTCCAAATGTGATTAAATACTCAATTTACTGAGGTATTAGAGTCTCCAGTCCCAGAGTGCTCAGTCAGAGGGACAGCAATGGAATACCACCAGGAAAGCACAGCTGCCAACATCAAGGAGCTCAAGCAATGTATAAATTAGGGTCATTGAATCTATGCCAACAGAAGAATAGAGTTCTAATATACTACAAAATTACTGAAACTCAACTGCTAATGCAAAACCCTACTTTTTGTATTTAGTAGGAAATGTTTCTTTTTTATTTCCAGATATAACAAACTTGGATATATATTAGGTAAAGCTGCAGATCAAGTGTAACTGCCTATCCTAGCATGCAGGTGAACAAGGGCAGTGGGATCTATTTATTTCAGGATTAGGCAAGCATGGTTTAACCTGATTAATAAGTTATTCAGTTGCTATATTGCTGAATGTTTCACACATCAGACTATAAAAAAAAAATCTCTCAGATGAAATGATATATAAAACGTATCATTTCTGAATCACTTAAGATTTAAAATTCTCTTCTCATGGGGTTTACTGCATATAATTATCAAGCTGATTCATTTATTTTCTTAAGGAACATTTAATAAAATTATGATTTGAGATCTGCCTATCACTGTGAATCCCCCTCATCAATGTCTCTGTCAGTCACTGAAGGTGAGAAGCCACCCAACCTCCTTCCTCCCTGCCACAAGTCAGTCACCTGGAACACGGACCTTGAAAGAATTTCCAAGAAAAACATCAGCATGCAATAAGACATACAAGCCTTTTCAGCTTGTGCAATGCTTTGTTCCATGCACTGCTTCTTGGGGGATCTGATTTTGTGTCTTTTCAATGAGTTGTCAAGGATTCAGTGCTAAACTGCTGGCAGGTACAAAACCAGCTCAATTTGTCATGTTGAGACAGTGGGGAAATCGCCAGGCTGCCACTCAAAGATGCAGTTCCAAGAGCAGGGAAGCACATGAATACACCCTCAGTCAGCAGCTAAAAATTCTAAGTGAGTCATGACAGAAGGATACCTCGCTATGTAAAATTATTCTATTACACTTATAAAACCCTCCCTTATAATTTTTAATTCCAATCAGTAGACTTCTATTACATTTTTTTGGAAATAAATTTCATTTCTTCCAAGAAAAATATATTTGTCCTAAACAATTCTGATTTTCCCTGATTCTTTTTCAGATATATAGGTAGCCATCGATTTCCCTAAATAATTCTTTTATGGTCTACTGCACCTGCAAAATATGACAACTTCTACTCCCCTTTTTGCCCAGTCACACTACATATAACTGAACTCTTTCACACCTCAAAAGAAATTTCCCCCAACTCTATTAAAAAGAAAATATTACTCTCCACAGAGCTAAAACTCCCAGCATGTGAGTTGGCTGTCTTCTCAGCATGAATAAAACCTAGTATCTTATTTAAAGATAACTTTGTTAATTAGTGTTGACATTTCAGAGCTGAAGGGCAGCTTCCTTCCTCCCCAGCAGCACTGGGGTCACACCAGCAGTGTGAAACCCTTATGTAAGTGCCTCATTAAGCTCAGTCCCACTTTGCAGATGACACACTGTGTCTAGGAGCACTGTGTATGCTGTGAACAACCTGAGCATCCAACGATCCCACCCTCTTCATTGTGTCAGGAACCCTCTCAAAACCAGCTAGCATTACTTGATCTACAATAACTTATTATTGCAGTGTAGACAATTGCAGTCAATATTTCTTCTTACTTGAGAGTCCATGATTTACAATACACTTAATGT
Organism: Drymodes brunneopygia; assembly: GCA_013400955.1. NCBI lineage: Eukaryota > Metazoa > Chordata > Aves > Passeriformes > Petroicidae > Drymodes > Drymodes brunneopygia. Next base: position 523,523 of record VZTZ01046751.1, on the reverse strand, counting down.
TCGAAAATTACCATGTTTACAAAACTGGCATCAGGTACAAGTTTTTAAATTTTGTAATCTCATGAAACTCTGTTTGAGGAATTCGGTGATTTTCTCCTACAAAGGTAAGTGCTACAAAGGCACTTCAAATAGGCCAGTAAGCCAAAGTGTGTAATCCATCTGTTCTCCTTTGAAGGGTAGGCTTCAAAAAGAACAGCAGTAGCAAGCAGGTCATCGAGAACAGAGGAGGGGAGAATGACAAAATTCTGGACTTCTAGCCTCAGCGGGTCCCAAATTCATTGGAAAGGACAATCCACTCAAGCAAAGACTGGAAAAGTTTATAATGATCCTGAATTTCAATGTGCAAGGATTTACCTAGACTCATAACTATGGTTTTAGGCTGAATGAACATTCAGCTTGGCTTCACTAAGTGAATATATATTAGGTTGCTTATTTTTAATGATCTTTTATAAACTGTAAAAACTTAGTAGCATAATGCATCACAAAGAATGGGAAATTAAGCTACAGAAAAGTGAAAATTATCCCTGCCTCTGATCTTAATGACATTGTTGTCAGTGTCTCTGTGTACAGGCTGACAGCATCCCAACAGCTGTTCTGGTTAGACTTAAGGGGGATTTGTGTTACCAAACAGTCCCAAAGTTACATTTGACTGTGCAGAATCCTTGAGGACGCATATTTCTGCTAATATATTGGGACCAGTAACACCACCACCCTGCATTATGACTACATTTAGTTCACATTCACTTTCAAACTGTTCTGAAAAACATATCATGATTTGGCAAAGCTACAAGCCTAAGTAGCCAACAAAGTACAATTTTCTAATACTCAGTATACTGAACATTGTACTCTTAAAATGGACAAATACTATTAGAGGATTCAATTTTTAAGTAATACAAAAGTTTATAGTCGCCACAGCAGCTTTGTAATGTCAAATCTTTTATGTTACTCCAGAAAGACACCCTAATTTTATTTTTTTTAACAGCTGAAATCTGCAAGCAGAACACTGATCTGTTTTGCAGAACAACTGGTTCAGAATTTGTCGTCTGACTCCAGAAATACAATAGATCTCTGATTTGTGATTGCAAAATGCCAGCTCACATAACAGCCTCTTTACAGTGTTCTGATAGAATTTGACGCAGTTAATAAAAAATGTCCTTTGTCATGCCCTGATCCCTTTCTGGGAATAAGAAAACATGCTCCCAAGCTGATTAAACCATGAAAAAAAAATTCAAAGGCATCTTCTATCAGAAACGTGCTGGCACATTCTACTTTCCTGCATCAAGCAATAATACTGATGCAAATTTCTCACCCCAAGAGTAGGACTCCTTTGTTTAAACCAATTACTCCTAACCTGAAAACATGTACATTTCCTCTTTTTTAGAAGACAGCTAACAGCAATGCATCCAATTAATTGTGCAACACAATTTAACACAAACTGGACAATATCACCTAAAGTGCATAGTCCAGCCACTCCAGGTACCGATTCCAATTATTACATGAGAACTAAGACTTTATGACATTTCCTACAAATGCTAATTAGCTGGGAGGTTAAGGCCCTCAGTCATGTAGCACTTCATCAAGCACAAAGCTTAAACTATTAAAGATGGAAACTGTAACATTTTACATGAAAAGTTATGTAGCAAATCAAGGTAGAATATTATATTAGCCCCCTTTAGCCAGTGTTCTTTTATGATAGTCCCCACAAAAGAATTTCTGCAAGCTGTTGTCCTAATATGATCCAGGTCTACATCCTGTACACTGTTCTTGTATCAACAGCTACTGTTTCCATCACTGAGACTCCTACTTCAAAGTATATAATTGGAGTTTTTAAGTATCTGTAGATTTCTAGAGGACAAAATACTCCATTTCTACCTATTGTACAAAAGGCAAAATTTGGGAGCAAAAAGAGATGTCATCCAGCTCAGCACTTTTGCTCTCCAGCCTACAACTCAGCCATATTCATAGAACTGGGACATTCTGGTAAGAAATACATAAAGATTTCTGAGGTCTGCCCCTCTGCATGCTAAACTGACAGATATGAGGTGTAAGACTAGCTTTGCCAGGTTAAACAAGGCTATTAAAACAGCATACCCAACTTTACTGGCACTAAAATGGAACAGTGGTGCCAAAGGTTCTAAAAGAAAGAAATATTAAGTAATATTGCACCTCTGACATTGACATAAGTTTATTATTACTCCATGCCAATCTACCTTGATCCAAATCCTCTAAACACATGCTGTTCCAGTGCTGGGCCTCCCTTAAGCCTGCAAATTATACTGAATAGTGCAGCAGTTTTTCAATTTGGTCAAAAATTACACCCAAATCTCTGCATGGAAGGACAATGCACCTTCAGATCCTTATCTAACCCACTGATTTTTCTGCATCTTGTTACCCTGTGGTATCCCATGGGCCACACCACAGCTAGTTTGGGTTTGATTCTTCCACACCTTTGGTAGAGAGCCCTCAACAGAACCTGTCCTGCCCTCCCAGTTTGACAGCCATCCAGAGAAGAGAAGGAACTGCTAGTTTCTGAAGGGAGTTTTCAGGGTTTGGTTTGTCTCCTTTGTATTTTTTCTTCCATACAGTAGATAATGTATATAAGAGAAGGAATACAGATTAGAAATTGCATATTTCCAAGTTATATTCCTTCCTACTCGCTTTCAGGTTATTACTGACAGAAATATTTTTAGGCACTATTCACGAATTCTTTCTTCTTCAGTTACTTGAATACAACCATTAAAACAAATGTTATTTTAGGCTGAGTGAGGTACTTCAGGCTGAGTGGAGAGAGATGTAGCCATCTATCTTGCATCAACAACTGAAGACAGGAACACAACTGGTTATTCACAAGTCTCATATCAAAAGTAAACCAAAATACAAGCGTATAAAATTCGGTCCTGAGTAGAAAGAAGAAAATGGAGGCAAGCATTATAATATTACAGTTGGAGGAATCTGATGTCCAGATAGAACCTACAAGGAAGAACTACAAGCACTTCCTTCTTTTTCAGAAGGGTTTTCAGGAGAGTCAGCAGAGCCAGAGCAGCCCTGGATGAGGGAGGATGTGTAAACACAGGACAATCCACTGTGAGGCCCAGTCATTGTTCCACCTCCTGAGTATCACAGGAAATGGCCCATCCCGCTTTCCACTCCCTGAATTCTCTACATATATGTGCACAGTGAGAACAAGTTTCTAAATGCTCAACTCAGAAATTTCTGGCTGCCATCCCAAAGTGAAATCAATACTGGAAGATGTGACTAAAAGTTCAGATGACGAGAAAAAACTGGAGGAAAGCGAAAGTCATGTGCAATCCAGAAAGGAGTAAAAGATAAAATTATCATTAGATTAAAATAAAGGATAAAATTACTGTAATTAGGATGGATTAAACACTTCTCTATCAAAATTTATTCTTTATTATGCTTGCAGTTGGAAAGGCATGTTGTCAAAACTGGAAAGAAAACAGGTATATTGGACAATCTTTTTCTTAAAGCACAGCATCCAGTACTACACTCTCTGAAAACCCCTGAAAAGGGACTGTTCAAAAATATTGCAATAGCAATACTACAGCACTAGGAATTTGTGCTATACATAGTCCAAGACACTTCTGAAATAAAATACGACTAAATGAACAATCTGCCTGTGATGCCTTGGCCTTTGGCAGAGCTCATGGACTGTACAAGGTATGAATGCCCTGGGACACAACTTCATCTGCTGAGGGTGAAGTTATCTAGAACTGAAAGGCACTAATGCCAGGAAAGCTTCTTGAAAAGGAAATAGACACAGAACATCTTCCCTTCTGCATGCAAGTATTGTGACCCAAAGATGAGATTTCATCTGCTGCCAAGGACACTGGAATGCTCAAGGACACTAAACATGAGAAGTCATGATCTAATAAGCACTGCCAAAAATGAAGCTGAACACTTGGGTTAACCAGACAAGTAGATTGTTATTTTTTTTTCCAGATGAATGTAAAAGCCTGGGTTTGCATTGGTGACATACAGGATTTTCTACTTCAGAATTTTACACCAGGCATGTGGAAAGTAAACACTGAAAGCATCATTTATACCATCATACTCTAGATCTACTTAAATGAGGGGTGAGCAGAGCAGGACAACATTTCAATCAAATTTCTCTTTAGTCTAATGATCTGTGAGTGAATATTGGAAGAGAAATACAAGTAAAATAAAGATCCAAATCTGAAAATGTGACCTAAGGGTAATTTTTAAAATGTCTTTTCCAAATACAACATTCTTCTCCTACAAAATAATGGTATAACGACAATCTGGCATTAGTATTTTTGGGCATGCTAACATCTACACATTAAAAGAATGTGGTTATTAAAAATGCTTCAGAGAATCAAATCTACACATAACTTATATGCTGCAAACGTAATTTTTTTTGCTTTTTTTAAAGTTATCATCAAAATTCATTCTTCTCTAAGTAAACCCATATTTAGCCCATAGCAGAAAAACTGAACTTCACAAGTCCCCTAAGGAAGGGAAATAAAAATCTCCAAAAAAGAAAATACTACTGGAAGTGCCATTTCCAGTTTTAAAAAAAATTGGTTCGGTACTAATTCCAATTTTCCACCCAGCTGTTAGCAGGATTTCTCTCTTTGCATACTAGAGCTCATGAGGCTATGACATATTTTACTCTATGATCTAGTGAAGAGAGAGAGTGAAGTTTGAGAATGATTATGTCCATTAAGAAGCAGGTGCAAAAGAAGCAAGACCATCTGCACACCCTAATAAAATGGCCATGATTTATTAAAAACAGGATAAGTGTTATGCTGCATATTTCTGGGGGCAAAGCCATGACAGATAGTGCTGATAGCTCTGTGAACCCATCACAAAATTGTTACCACTGAATACGCATTCCTCTAACTGACCCATTTCCTCAAGATCTAAGTACAAGAGAAATTGTAAATTGTCGATTTGTTCAGGGGTTTGGGGGTTGTTTTTAGGATGCAAACAATAAAGAAAAGATGCATTCTGTTCTTCAGAATGCTCAAGAAATGTCCAAAACTAGTTAGCATCCAGCAAAGGATAAAAATCTTGAAGTTGGCTGTCTTCTACTTCATCAGCATTGCTAACAAGGCAAATGTTCAGAAATAGGACTAAAGTGGATGAGTGCTTATATTCCAGCTTTGATAGGCCTTATTTCCCAGCCTGAAAAAGCAGCCTTCTCAGTTTCTGGAAAATAAGGACCTGGCTTTTTTAATTTGGTGCTTAAGCAATTGCAGACAGAAGCACAACTAGACCATGTGAACCCTGTACGAATCCTGGAGGAAAACCACAGTAACATGAACTACCTACACAATAATAGAGTAAGGAGGAGTAGACATTATTTGAGTGGCTGTAAAAGAAGGGAAGAATAGTAAAATATAGGTGATGTCAAGAATTTTCCTCCATTTCTCTGTATGCTCACAAGTGCATCTCTATATGGTAAACAGTGACACACAGGACACAAACAGTACACACCTGGTAGCATAAATATTTTTGTGAGTGTGAGAAAAGGGACATGGAAGCACTCTATTACTGTGTGCAGAACCCTTGCAGAGCTGCCTCTGCAGGAAATTCCCTCCCCACTCCCCCAGGTGGAAACTATAATGATTGAATCCAACTTCCAAAGAGAGCAAATGCAGTTAGTTAAATTCGTGGAAAACTAGAAATAAGACTATTTGGGCGTCTGGAAGGAGCCTCCCTTTGTAATGTCTTTAGACCACAGGGAAAGCAGATAACTGACTTAATTTAGGTTCTTTCTCCACTCCCCCTTCTCTCCCCCCAGAAAATCCTTTAGGCTAAAAATGCAGTATCCTGATCCTTTAGCAGGCCCACACATTTTATTTTCCATACTGGGAAAGAGTAGTAATCAGTGTTCAGAAGGATACTGGAATCCCTCATGCAGAAGGATAAGAAGTTTTATCAGGATTTTTAGTACTTTCATTTAACTCCAATAATTTTGTGACAACTGCAGCATCTAATATTTTTCTGATATAATATATATAAGATATAATACTATAAAAATGTACCCACTGATAGCAGGAAGACATTTTATATTAGAGAATTTTACTATTACAGACTGTCTGCATCTTTTTAATACATTAAAAGTAATACACTTTAAGAAACAGAAGTATTTCCTTTAAATGTGCCTCAAAAGTTGTACAATTCATTCTTTCATCAATGATCCTACCTTTTTCTGAAGGACATTAATTTTTCTTTCTTTTACTTCCAACATATCTTTCATATCTCGAATTTCTCCAGCAAGAGTTCCTTTCTCTTCTGTGAGGTCTTGAAGTTGTTTTGTTTTTTTATTCAGAAAAGTTTCTTTTTCTTCCAATCGTAACCGCAAGGCATCAACCTACAGTGAGTAAAGCAAACATATTCAGGGTTCAGTATAGATCATCAGCATATTTTTTCTAATACTCTTTTATTCACACCTAAGAAATGTTTTATTTCCCTTCTATGTAATTTTCCAAATGGAACTCTAAGAGATTCCTTTACTTGTTACACTTTTCTCCAGTGTTTATTTCACAAGTCTCTTACCAAATGAGTCTGACTACTTCTCTGTAGTAAGCACAAATCCTTGTCAAACAAAATAAGGGATATTCCAATGATCTTCTAAGCAAAATACTCTGCATACATAACTGGTAGGTTTTTCTTCTTTAGATATACTAAAAAGAAGAAAAAACAAAACCCAAAAGAATTCCAACAGCCCAGAATGTGTAAGCATCCTTGATTTTCTCATTTCTTGCTGTGTAAACATTCAAGTATGCAAATTTGTTATTCTCTTAATATAATTCAAACAGTAATAAAATAGAGATCTCAATTCATTAAAGAAACAGAATATGTTTGGTTTTAACCATCATTACTACAAGAATCACACCTGATATATATTGGTGCCTTCAGAAGTATTTCCACTGTTTACATATTCTGGTTCAGAAAAGCAGCTACAAATGAATTGCTGAGCAGCTCTCAGCATATAATACTGGG
>VZTZ01046751.1:453229-516525 GCA_013400955.1 Drymodes brunneopygia | reverse complement strand
GGGGGGAATATTTGGGAGTAAAGAACAGATTTCATCATATATGAAGTTTTTGAAAACCAAGACCTTTTTTGCACTGTGAACTTCATATTACTGAAAGCTTATTTGTAAATAAAATTACACAAGAAAACAGATACCCACAAAATTCAGTCAGTGCTAATAAACATCATGGAAAGCAGAGAACTAAGATAAAGGGAGTGCAATCATTTGTTGTTACAGAGACAGGTTTCCTTGAACAGAGGCTTTTTCTGTAGCTCTGAACCATGAGGTATTCACATTAAGTGGACTCACAGGCTAGTTTTGGCTGCAAGGCTTACTGTTGAGAGACAAGGTTTGGATTGAAAATGTATAATGGGGCAATTTAGAGTAATTCTCCATCTACAAAAGAGCTGCAGGCAGTCAGGCAAGTGAGAAATTTTAGATTCAATTTCAAACGTAAAGATTTTAGAAGAATAAAAGAGTAAAAAGAAGAATTTAGAAGAATAAAGAACAAAAGTTTAACGTTTGTATTACCTAGAAATTCATAAGGTTAATTCATAATAAAAAGCTAGATGGAAGAAAATGAAAGGGCATAAATGGACACTTAGCATTTTTAAGTTCTGCAGTCAGAATAATCAAAAAGGATCTTCTCTACTGAGCAATTTGTTCCCTACTTAATCAGAATACTATCAAAGTGCAAAACAATCAGCAAATCTATATTTATGTACAGTCTGAGTTTTCTAACACTAAATTTATTCAAAGCAGAAGTATTTTCAATGCCACTTTAAAACTTAGTTTGGGACCAATTTAGATGATCTATTGGATCTCAAAATGCATGTTCTTCCTTCTTTTAAAATGGCTCATTGCCTTTCTATACACTGGAAAAAAGATTTATATTCCACTGGATTTATTTTGTTTTTAAGACTTTTTTACAATATTACAGTAATAGGATCTCTCAGTTTGCAAGCAACGTGCACTAAGGGATTCAAAGATGACTTTTTAAATTAGAAAACAAGAAATAATCATAGCAGTAGCAGCAAGCTTTCAGAGCTCTTCTAATAAACATAAAAAACCCCATCTGATTCTCATTATCACACCTTCTTTATACTTAATCACTTGCTTGCTTCACGTCTGAAAGCAATCCTTGAAGTCAAATCACAGAAGTCTGTTGGGCCTTTCAGCTGTAACTGAGGAGCTCATCAGGACCTTGGGGCTGGTGCTCCAAAGGCAGCTCTGCCCAGTCAGGCACTGCTGGGCTCATTTTCCAGCTCCACGAGGCAGAAGCCTAAAGCTTCAACTCAAGGGAGCTGGAGGTGATTAGACCCCCAGATAAACAAAGCACGGGCACCATTCCCCCATGGCTGGGATAACACAGCAGCTTCCACAGATCTGCTGCAGTTCTGTCCTGCTTGGCTGAACCAGGCACTGTCTGAGTCAATAATCTTCTCTTCTCTGCCCATCCAGTCCCCACCCCAAGGGCTGAGCAGGCAATGCTCACTCTTCACAGATTTCTTCCCACACACCCTGTCAGCATGGCTCTCTAGATTCAACTCAGGAATGGGGGGGATTTTAGGCAATAAAACTTGGGAGCACAAGGAGGGTGGAGAGAGTGAGCAAATGGCTCTGAATTCCCAGAGTGACAACCTGTGTGGGAAACAGGAGCAGAGCTCCTGTCCACTCCAGCTTCTCAGACTCAAATCCTTGCCTTGGCTTCAAATAAAGTCTTTAAAGCATAACCAAAGTGCAGCTTCAATTGCACTGAGAAACAGCCAAAGAATATCAATCCCATCAACCCCAATTCACACAAGGACAGTGCAAGAGTTGAGAAGGAAAGAGCACAGCATGTCCACCACACCCTTAGGTGGCAGAAAAAAAATCTGCCAAATACATATCTATTTTCTTACATCTCCTCATCTTGAGATTGATACAGAAGAACATTTGAATTCAAAAATTTACCTACACAATGAAGTATTTTGATGGAATAAGTATATCATCCCCAAAATAACATTCACAGAAAGGAGCCATTCTGAAAGTGGAGGCAGAACTCTGAGCCAGTGCTAGCCTGGGAGAGGAAATAGACAACTCATATTGTGTGTGGTCTTGGGTGTGCAGATTGATTTTCTAATCACAGGAATGCAGTGTGGAGGTTCAGGAGAACATCAGTTATATCAGTCATTTTCTCCTTCCCTAAAGTCCTCTTTCTGCCTCTAGTAATCACGAAGCAAGACTTTTACATCTGTCATAATATGAAACAAACCTGCCTCAGCCTGAGCTGCAGGCAACCTTTCACTATCTGTTCAGCACTAAGTGTGCATGACATCATTTCATAAGTCAAATAAGAACCTCCAGATGGTAGAAAACCAAAACGCTTTTAAATCAGTTCCTCATCTTGTGAATGACCAGAAGCAAAATACACTACTTCATTTTTGGCCAGGGTGAATTTGCCAATATAAGGAATTGTCTCTTCCCCGAAAACAGTACTGTGAAATCACATCTCCCAAAAATAACACAACAATGAAGTATTCTAGGTGGAGCACGCCAGTATGCTATGAGGAATGTCTACCATTTTGTTACCACTTCTTTGACATCTAAGGCATTTTAAGTATGATTTGAAAGCAAATTAAATTCAGGTCATTTTACAGCAAGAGATTTTTTTTTTTTTAATATTTGAAAGCATAAAGATTTCTGGTACACAAAACCCCTCTCTTTGGCTTTTCACTCAACACTATCTAATTTTAAGGGTTCTTCACTGATTTTTCCCAAGCTCTGGAAGTATATTTACTAGTAAAACTTGGCAGTCTGAAGAACACCATAATTTTCAAGTAAAATAAAGCAAAACCAGATCTGATAGCTAACACATAAAGTATTTCAAAGACCTCTCTCCAAGTAAATTGCTTTTTAATTTTGTCTAACTTCTTTTTCCTCAGCAACTACTTACTTCTACTATTTAATACAATAAACTCTGTCACTTGCTCTGGAAATATACAACATACTGTAAAAACTTCAGAACTGGGTTATACTTTTGGAAAAAAAGAGCTCATGTAAGTGGCAAAAATTGCCAAATTCAAAGTCAAACTTTATTAATCTTCATGTCATCACCTGCCACTCATTACCAGCTTCAGTAGTGACGTCTATTCCTTGAAGTTCCTTACTGTTAACTGTTTAACTTAGATGCCGTTTTACACATATCATGTATGAAAGTGGTTTAGTGCTATGGAGCTCCACAGGGAAGCTTCATAAAACATGAAGCAGCACTACTGTGTTTCACTGTTAAGAATTGCTTCCTTTACCATCATAAATAGATACATTTAAAGCAAATGTTTGACTGTATTCTTTTTAAACTAAACCTGAAGGTCCTACTGAAATTCTAAGTGTGCTGTAGTTCCACATTGGGGTAAAGAGAAAAACTGAACCCATTGTTAATGCCCGTCCTGAGCCACTCCTGTTCCACCACACACTGCAGCCAATATTTGCCACTGTGCCCAAGAGTCTGCCTCCTCCCCTCCTGTACCTTCATTCTCTCCCTTCCTCATGACCACTACAGACTCCACAGGCCTGTTCACATTTTCTGGGCTATTATTTGCTCTCTTAGTATATTATGCAGCCATCTTTTGAGGAAAAACTTCAGTTAATTAAAGAAACCCACATTTCTATAGAAGACCTTAGTGCCTGTATTTATGCATCCACATATATCTGGGGAAATTCTAAGCTGTTACTATGAATGCCAATTTAAACCAAGAATAGAAGAGCTGTCACTCCAATTTTCCATACAGAGGTACTGAATTATTAGTACAGAAAGCACATTCTCACATGGGCCCTTTTGCAAATATAAGACCTGAAGTACAAGTATAGAAAAGATATCATGTGTCCAAACTGTACCCTCCACTTCATAGCCATTAAAAAAAAAAAGCCCAAGAAAACCCTTATTCTAAAATAAGAAAATATAATGAAAAATATCCCCTCATCAGATTTGTCCCTCATTTTTAAGTCTGATGTGATAAAGATTATCTTTTTCAAAGCAATAGCTGTACCTGGCAAGCCATACATTCATTTCTATCAAAAACATCTGATGTACGTAAAATTCAAGGCAGAAAAGGCAGAAAATTCTGAAGCTGCAGACACCTGAATTTTGCACAGTTAATATCCTTTACACTCTGTTCCAAACTGAAACTCTAGTGAGTTAGCTAGTTTTTTCACTTCACAGAGGAAAATTCCACTTTCAGGCATTATTTCAAACAATATTGTCACCCCTCTACTACTCCAAGTGTTATGGTTGCTCTGGTTTACATTTTAATTCAGCTGATAGTTTATAGGCTTTATGTTCTTTAAAGTATAATCCAGTTTACTGTTTTATTTCCACGACTTCAGTATTTAAGAAGTGACACAAGGGGAGGTGTTTAAAGCAGCTGAGTACTTTGTAGTCCAGGGAAACAGAGAGTGAGCAGCAGGAGATGTTTTGCAAACACAGGTCAGTGTTGGCTTCTCACATCAGCAAAATAAACTCCTGCCATTTCCCTGACAGAATCCCTGATGAGCTCTTTCAGTCCTTAGGGCAGGAGAAGCACCCAGTGCTGTAACACCCCAAATGCACTGATGCTACTCAGTCCTTGAAGACAACACCTACAATTTTCATAAACTTCCCAGCCTCCATCCCCTACAGCTTTGGCAGCTCTACTAATCTATTAAATAAAAGATTATTTAATATCAGTTCATCGGTGTCGGGACCGTGGGCAACCTTGGGACAGGCTGCCGGTGGTCGTGGTGTCTCTTTGTCCCTAGGACCAAGCCCGTGGTCAGCCGAGGGGGGAGAGCAATCTCTCCAAGAGACCCACGAGCCCAGAGATAGGGTTTTAGGGTTCTTGTTGGTTTCCCAGATCCACAACTGCTGGCGGAATAAGGAGAGACTCTTGGGGTGGCAGTAACAGGTGTTTACTTAGTTAGATCCATCTCCCAAGAGCCCAGAACAAAGGCTGTGCGGGAGGTTTCATACAAAGGCGGTAACAAATCAGGGACAAGGTGAGGGGAGGAGTAGGGGCAAAGCCAGGCCAGCTTGACCATTGAGCTGGAGAGGAAGGAGGGAACAGGGGTACATGACCAATTAATAACTATACTACAACGAACTTTCTGGAACAAAAGAGGAGTGGAACTTAGATTGATACATAGGGTAACTAATAACAAAACACAAGGGTGGGGAAATATAGAACAGGCTCAAACCATAGTGACAGGATCAGGGGTGAGCTTCCTTGAGGATGGATTTGCCCACCAAGGGGAGGAGTTCAGAGTTGCAAGGGGCTTCTTTACAGAAAGAGCAACTCCAACACTAATCAATCTTGCTTTTTCTTACATTCTTTTTATCCACCAATCCAGATTATGCTGCCCTTTAAAAGAGAAAATTGGTAAACTGACTGGTCCAGCTACACCAGGAAGGGTTTCAGCTGAACCAGAGATTGTAAATAAGATATTAATGGTTCCCTCAGGCACTGTGTCCTTGTGGAACATCATAAGCCACAAGGAATTCTGATGGGTGTACCTTATCAATGCAGCCAACTGCCTACTACCTGGTTTATTCTAATTTATATCTTTGCCTATTCTTACCACTAAGATAAAGTGGTTTAAAACAACTAGTCCAAAGTTCAGAATTTAATATTCCATTTAGTTCCAGCAAATTTTGGAAAACACATGGGAACTGTAACTCATGTGCTAATACTTACAGTTTTTGTTAATAAAACTTCCAACACTAACCTTACCTCATTGAACTTACCTCACTGATTTTTATGCTCACTGTAAACCTATAGCTGTCATAATACCTCTGAATTACTGCAAAAGGAAGTCAGTCATTCCAGAATCAATGTTATTTAGCAACATAATGATAGCTATAAATTCAAAATACTTAAAACCAATTCACAAAACTATCAATCTTGGAAGCTTTTAACTTCTGAAATTTCTGTCTTCAATAACATTCAAATTTTATTGTACTGTAACAGATTAATAGAAAGTCAATTAGAAGGCCATCGTGTTCTCTTTTAAATCAAGCCAATGTGTTTAACTGCTTCATGAAAAAAAAGTGTAGAATTCCATGAAAGAATCATCAGTAAATAACAATTAACTTATAAATGGTAAAAATAGAATTTTTACATGAACTTTATTCCTGTTTAATTTTTTTTACTAGTAGGATTCAGTAATTAAAAATAGTTGACAGAACAATGAACATGTGATTTTCAAAAAGCACATTTATGTTTGTAACCTACTCAGAATAAAGGAGGTGCCTGTAGGTAAAACCTCTCTCCAGCTGAGCTAGAGAGCCTGTGTTAGGCTTGTAGGGATGAGCTGTATCCTTGACCCCTCTCTCAATTTCACATCTTTTGAGTAAGATACATCTCACAGAGGAGAATCCTGTGATTTACCCTGTTCTGAAACTGGAGCCCCTGTTTGTGTCACCTACTTGATTATCAGACATTCCTACAGCATCAGGTCCAGCTGGAATCAGCTCAACTACAAACTTATCTTCCAGAATCTACAGCCAGCTCACAAACAGAGTGACATAAAACAGCTTGGGCAATATTTTTCATTTATTCACAAGATCATGGAAAACAGAAGAAGGTTAAAATAGTACATGAAGCATATATTGCTTATTTTAAATACAACACAGCACTTCCTCCATTAAATATGCCATTTTGACTCTTGTTTCTCTCCTGCCCACGTTCTTCCAGAAACCAGGTTACAGCCTTTTCTCTGAAAACTGCTGCATTTTCCACAAGAGTGAATAAGCCTCAAATACCCATAATCACTCCAATTAAAAATTCACCTCTGAAACTTTCCAAATATAAAAGCTGAGAGTGAAGTCCTCTCTCTCTCAAGGAGCCAGGCTCCATAATCTCCTAGACAACAGGAAACATCAGCTGGTTTGATAACAACCTTGAGTACCAGGAAGAGTTACAGGTCTGCTTCACTCCATGACACGTCCTCAAGCCAAACCTTCAGTCCCTTGGGCCCTTCTAGAACTCAGAACTTTCTTACTGATTCTGGCTCTTGAGCCATGCAAGGCAAGGCAATCCTCTTGCTTATTTTCCCTGCATATGTGAGCAAGATCATATTGAGGGATATTCTGAGCCCTTTAAGAAATTGCTCTGTGAAATAGTGTTATCACATACATAAATTTATTTCTGTAAGTCATTATTCACAGATATCTTACAGAGGGTAGATGGCCCATCAGCTGAAAATGGCAAGGCTTGATTTTTTTTAATACAAAGCACCTCAACCAAAAAGCAGACTGTGCTCCTACTGAAACAAAAGTGCAACTGTTCTGGCTATCTTGGACACTGCAAAAATATTTCCTTCCTTATGCTGGAAACAGACTTCCAAACCACTTTCCAGAGATTGTGCTGGCTTGTGATAAGAATTCCAGACAAGGAAAGGCTACTTAGATCCTGAGAGATTCCTGTCAAAAGACTAAAAGGACTGTTTAAGATTCCAAACTGATAACTCCTTACTTATGTCACCTTTGCAGTAGCATTTTTAGGTATTTTAGGTAGAACTGAAGAAGGCATTTTACTCTGAAGAACTTCAATAATCACAGGAATGACAGACCTTCACTTAAAATATGAAGTGTTTCAAAAGTTTAAGGTGAGTAGTAAGACCCAAACAATACTGCAAAACAATGCATGAGATTGGAATTAAGGAAATAAAAATAAAAATTTCATTCTTTTTATAAGTACAGTGATCATAATAGAGGTTAAATGGTAAATTAAAAATAAAAAATTATGCAGGAATGAAATCAGACAAGTTTCAGTTGCAGGCTGCCTAACTTTCTAACAGAGATTACCTTGCCAAATATTTTTACTGAATCCATCCTGCCAGATCATCAAGCAGCAAGTCAGAGACACGTCAAGATCTGATCTTGCATTTATTTATTATTCATCTGGAAGCTATAGGTTTACTAGTTTGCCACAATTATATTCCATCTGGGACAAAGTTTCTCAGGACAGAGTAGCATCTGCACGAGCGAGATAAAGCAAAACTGGTAAGTGCTGCTTTCCTCACAGTCTTGACACTAAACAAGCCACGTAAAGTCAGATATAAAAACAAACCCTATCACAGAAATGCTCTTACACTGTCAAACATGTAAGGGGTGCTTTCTGGAAAAGAATCAGCAGTGAAATAACTCTCAAAAACTACTTTCAGAGGAAGAGCCATGCAACCTCCAAGAACCAACAGGGACAGCCAAGGGTGGGGACTAAATGAATGGAGTGTCCTCAACTGAGCTGGACACACACAGGCCAACTCTGGCTCTTCACAACGAAGGCTTGAACCCACAGATCTCTTAACTAATTTCCAAGACCCTCTAAGTCCTGCAGAGGCCTTTTTACATATACTTGATTCAACATGCTAAAAGGAAAAATATGCTGGAGAAATAGAACTATTATTATATATCATAAGGAAGACACAGAAACAATCAGTGAGGAAGTGGGGGAACTATTTAGCCACAAGAAAACAACATTTTTTTAAAACATTTGAGAAGTATTTTTACACAAGAAGTCAGAGGAGCACCATGCCACAAAGGCACAATAAAGTAAATAGTTTAATGGAGTGTAGAATCAGGACAGCAGGAAACTTGAGCAATTAGGAGCAAAATCTCTTCCAAAGACTCCCCAAGCAAAGATCCAGAGTCCCGTAATGACAGTTTTCCCATGGAGACTTGTGAAGTATTTTCAAGATTTCTGTTAAACAATAAACAACTGCTATTATAATTGATAATAGTAGGTCAGAAGGAAATCTGCAATATGATGTACAGCATCTACAGAGCAGATACCTTCCAGACCCACTTCTGTTGGTATTATTATAAAGATCATGCAAGAAATCTCATCTATGCCCCTAGAAAGTGCAGTGTACTCCTGTTCAGGTAGCCTATGAAAAGTTTCCCATATTCAAAAGCTTGAAACAAAAGTTCAGCTGAGAAAAAACCAAAATTTTAAAAAACGGACATTTCAAATAATTTCTTTCAGAACGAAACCTTTCCTTCATTTGGTTTCCTCAAAAAAGTGAATGTGAGAAAAGCATGAACAAAATTCTCATGTAAAGAAAAATAAAATTCCATTTTTTTAAGGGGACAGGAGAAAGAAACCTCTACATATTTTGGTGCACAAAACTGTTGAAACACCAGAGTATGATATCTAAATAATACTCAATTGTCAAACAACATTTAAGCTACAAGATTCTGAGCACAGGCTAACAATTCTACCTTGGTAAAAACAAGTTTGTTTTTTTTTAAGTATTTTAGAGTCCGGTCAGATTACCTCATGTAAGCAATCAAAGTTCTTTAAAAACTTGTTCGTCCTTGAATTGGAAAATACTATTCCTTAGCTAATATATCATAGCTGAAAGAAAGAAGAATGGCACCACTTCACAACAGTGATAAGCAAAATTAATTGGCTGCAATGATTCCTGCAAATGAAACCACAATGCAATGATAGATTTGAGCTTTTTTAGCATAATAAGAGGGTTATTTTATTTTCCTGATCCCCCTAGCCATCCTCTTCTTCTCTGCTATCTATCTGGAATTCATCTTTCATGATCTGGGATGACTGCATTTCAGATGAGATCTCAGAGAGTACATAAAAATATTCCCCGATTTCCGTAACAGAAATCTCTCTCCTGATACATTCTGGTATCAGATTTTCTACAGCCACATTTTATTGGTGACTAACACAATCCTCTAACACACTATTATTACCTTTACCTAAACCTTTACACTATGAAGTTCCAGTTTTTTGTCCTCAGGGGCATAATCCTGCACTTTGTACTACTCTATCTCATCCGCTTTTCTCACTCAGAAATCAGGATCATCACCAGTGACTCCAATCTCTGTCTCCAGGTTTGTGCTTCCAAATTCTGGCAAGCTGAGCAATGAAAATATGAAATAAACATCATTGCAACAACAGGTCTTGAGATGTTTCACCAATATTTTACCCAAACATGGTCCTTCCTCTTCCTGCTGTCTCCACTACTCCTCTATTAGCCAATATTTCAACACTTCTACCACTCTTGGACTGCAGCATGTCCCACTTTAAACACCTGAATATGGTACAGCATGGAAAGCCCCCCTAAGATTCAGCTAAATTAGACATAATGTATATTTATTGTTTAAAGATTAGCAGTCTTATCATGAAAAGATACTGCTTTAGCCCAATTTAGCCAAATGCATAACCAAAATGGATGCACAGTGGCTCTCTAAAACTGAAAAGATTTTTTTCTACAACAGAGAAATAATCTTTTATAGCAAATCCAAAGGCAGACAATCAAAATTTGTTTTTACTTGACATAAATGTATTTTTACTATTTGTTCAAGCTTGCTATCCTGTCTAGGAATTGGAGTGGTAAAATTCAATTCTAAATCTGATGTTAGCAATGAAGTTGCAGACTTTGGACTTTGTTTCAAAAATATCACCAGAATTCCTGCTTTTTCAATTGATTATGTTCAAAAGACTTCTACTGAAAGTTTCTGGTCTTGAAAATGTGTCTTTGAAATACTTCAAGGAATTCAACTCCCTATCCTTAAATATAAAGATACAAACAATGATGGAAATTATTTTGCTAATGTGCTACAGAAAACATGAAAGGAACATTCATTTCTTTTAAAAAATTACTATTTAACCATTCTTAATATTCTTTTTTGTGTATATAGTATATATATTTTGAGTATATCCTTTTTAGTCTGCACATATAGATGTATATGCATATTCATGTATAAACAAATATTACTGCTAAAAAAATCAGGGTATAAATAATTTAACACTAAAGGAGAGGCTACATGAAATCAGATTTACCAGTCATAGGAATGAAACCTAAGTATGAATATTCATTCCCCAGTCTCTGACAGCTGACATTAACATGGAGCCTTATAAATCTGCCCTTTAAAGAAATTCTAAAATAAAATAAATAAATAAAGTACTATTCCTCATCTGTTTTTCTTTTCCTGGAAAGCATTCTGAAAGTAATCTTTTTCCCAGACATGGATAATTCTGCACATGGGTGAAATTCTGCTCCTTTTTTCAATCTCCTCAAAAGATTGAGAAAATAAAGATACATTTCAAGAAACAGGACAATGCCAGCACACAAAAGGAACCTTAATGTCAAGTTTAGCATAGATTAACTACATAGAATCCTGCACTATGCGAAGTTAATTGTATTTATCAACATATTAGAGTATCACAATACCATCTCTCAAGTGGAAGCAAAGCAAAAAAAACAAAACTAAAACCAACTCCCCAGAAAACCCTCACCTTTCAAACCAATAAGTTATAAAAGACATGTGAAAGAAGTGTTAATGCTTCTTTCTGCAGCTGCCAAGCTGTCTTAAAGAATTTAATTTCCAAGCATCTCTTTAGTAAGGATGCTTTCTAAGAAGTAAAGAGCAGGGAGCTGGCAAATAACAGCCACTATGTACAATTTAATGAATTTCTTAAATTTACATCTACCTTAGCATTGCATTACAAAAGCATATATTTGAATACATAGGTGCATTAGCCTCTTTGATTTCTATCTCTATAAAAAACAGGGGAGTTTATGCCTATCATTCCTGAAAACTGAATTCAGGACAGCAAAGTCAGCTTTTGTTCTTCCTGCATAAGTTATGCCCCCAGTAATACCTTACCAGGCTGTCTGTAAACTTGTGCAGATGCAATTTAGCACCACTGTAACTGAAACTTTCTAAACCTTTGTATTATTTATGCAAGCAGAAATATAACCTCCTCCCCTCATTCATCTCTATACTGGATTGCAAGACCTAACAGAGGAGTAAAAAAATTATTTAGTGAATTATGTATATAGATGTGATTCTGAATGTCAACCAAGTATGAAATTGATAGCACAGGGATAAAATAAAACAGTCTCCACACTTTCTTGTGATTTCTTTACATATATATACAAATTTATACATTTTATATACATATGTATAACTATTTAACTTTTTCAGCCACTAAAATGATACCATTAAGTATGCTCTTAACTGGATGGTTTTCCATTTTCTACATCTTAATTCCAAGTACCTGTCTAAAGATCTAAATTGGCATCATTATCCTAGAAACATGTAAAGCTAAATGAATCCAGGAATAATAAAAGGCTTTGACCTCAACGCAGACCTCCTGCATCAAAAACATTTAAAAGTGTACAAAACATTGACTTCAGGTAATCTCACTCTTTAACACAATCTATTATTTCACGTATGAATATGGGCTCTTCTTCAGCACAACGGCTGGTTACAATTAATAATAGCAAATTATGCAAGTTTTATATATTCATACTTTTCCTGTGAGTTAGACAAGAAACACAGAGATGCACTTAATTAGCCTTAAGGTCACGTACCATGAAAATCATTAAGCCACTGAAAAAGGGAAAACCTTGAAACAAAGGCAGGATTGTGAGTTTGCAAGCACAGCTCTACAAAGAGGAAAATGTACATCATATAGCAAAACTCCATGTACAGAATGCAGCCTTTAAATAACAGCAGCAGCCTTTCCCTGCTCAAGTTTTCATCACTGGATTGCAATCCTCAACACTGGTCTAAAACTTTCTTGTGTTATTTAGAAAGAAATTTATTCAGGATTTCTCTCAAGCATGACATGAGTTGAGAGAGCAAGTCAGACAATTGTACATCACACAAAAGTTCCAGTCTTTCTCTTTTAGCTTTTAAAGGCAGGTGCCTGATTATGACACTACAACAAATGTCTTTGAACTGTTTAACTCACTAACACAGTTAAAGGAAAAGAAAAAAAACAAATTCCTAAATACGCAATTCATAAAGCAGCATATTTTCCTTAATTAATTTTCTCAACGTTTACAGTATCTGTACTAATTCTCTGTAACTGGATATGTTCTGGATTCATTCTCAGAGAATCTGTGTAGAATAAACATTTGAAACATCTTAAAGACTAACTAAAACCATCTTTCTACTACACTGCAAGGCAAATTATTTTTGGATGTTTTGCATTTTTATGCTAAATAGTGCAGCTGCAATTGATAAAAACCAATCAAGCTAATTTAAGTCAATCATGTCCAGGAGGTTCTCATCACTTGTGTAAAAATGCTCTCACACTCACTCTAAGACTTTACCACAGCAAGTACCTCCCCCATACTCAAATTTCAATACCTTAACGTCCCCTCTGCAACTTATGCAACAAAGTAAAGAAAATATAATTCTTGTGGAATGAGCATATTTATAGTTTTACACTACAAATTGAACTTCTATGTTTCATTTGAATAGAAACTTAGATTGTTAGTACCACACGAGCACAAATATGACTCCTCCCACTACAGCAACACTGTACCTTTAGTGCACATCAAGGCAGCGGGTCAAAGGCAAAGTAAACTTCTAGCACTGAAAATGCATAACTGTTACCCTCTAATACATAATCTGGATTACATTACTGAGATCATATGTTTTGAATTTATTTTTTTTGATTTATCAATAGGGCACATCACAACTGCCATCCTGAGTTCTCTCTCAGCTGCTGCATTTGACAATTTAAGTGATGATTGTTTATATTTTTAAATTTTGCACTATTGCCACTACATTTTAAACGTATGAAACTATAACAGCCATGCAAGAACTCTTTCCTAGATGGAAAAATACCATGTTACAGATCTGAAATCTATGTTTGATTCTTACCCATTTGGCCAACCCCCATATGCATGGGACTGCAGACACTTTTTAGCAAGCTCAAAAATAATGAAATAAATAAAGAGAGGTCCTGAACTTCAAAGTATGTCCTTATTCCTGTTCCCTTTGAGACAGTTATGGGGTTCAGTGCAGTAACTGGAGATGGAAGCAGAGAATCACATCACCCTGCCTTGGACCTCTTTCTCCTCCATGAAAAGGTGAAACCAGGTGACAGCAGGTGCTATCAGATTGACATAAACTGCTGCCACAGCTTCTTTGCATGTTCTTTTTGAGAAGCTACTCACCAAAACCATTTGCTCACTGCTCCAAAAGAAGCAAACAAGGAAAATACAAAAACATCAAGAAAATCCTTCGACCAATAATCCTGCAACTGACCAAGACAGTGCTTGAAAAACACACCCTCATCTTCAAATCATAAAAACAACATCTATCTTTGTGGAGAAAGATAAGATAATTCCCAATTATATTTGTCCTATAGATGCCATAAGGATTTTTATTGGATAGGAAAGGTTCTCTTTTTATTGACAGACTACTATGTTGGGGTTTTTTTTTTCATACACTGAACTGTTAAATACCACATCAAATATTAAGATAAGCTTTTCATCTAACTGTTTATCTTAGAACAGTAACTGGATAATAGTTCTTGAACTTACGTATGACTAATAATAACTATTGGAATTAATAACACATTGCCACTCCAAACTCCTGTTCTAGAAATGCTTCTTTTGGTTATGCATCAGAACACAAAATTCCTCACAACAATAGCTAAGCCAGCAGGAAACAAAGCCAGCTAACTTGGAACAGGCAGCAGATGCCTTGGGGATTGTGGAGCCAGTCTCTGGAACACTCTCAGAGCTCAGCTTAGGCTTGGTATGAGTCCAGCTGAAGGTCCCACCTGGATGGTCGGGAACTGACACTCAGAATGCACCTGCAGAGGCTGAGCACCAGGTCTGTGCACTCTGACAAAAAAGCCACAGCAAGATCTCAGTTCTGTCTTCAATTATTACTGAGTGGAAGGGCATAAGAAGACAGGGCCAGACTCTGCTCAAGGGAGCACTGGGCAGGGATGAGACAAGTGGAACATGGAAAATCTACCTTGACATAGGGAAAACATATTTTTGATTTGTTTGTTTGTTTGTTTGTTGTACCACAAGCTTGGTCAACTACTGAAACAGGTGTCTAAATAGGTTATGTAAAATCCAGCCCTGAGGCATCCAAAAACTGGCTGGATGCCATCCTGGGCAACCTGCAATAACTGAAACCTACTTAGATCAGAAGCTTGGATTAGACAACCTCTACAGCCCATCCCAAGAGATGTGATTCCAAGATGCATCTGCATCACTCTCTTACTCCTCCTGCACTACACCCAGGCACGGTGGCACCAGGCTTGACACCACCCTGTGAAGCACCCACAGCCCAATCCTCCCCTAAAGATTTCCTCATGGGCACACAGCAACTGGGGGGATTGAGTATGAAATGCACACAAAGGAGAGAGTTAGAAGGTCCCAGAATTCCAGCAATCTTGTAATTTTGTTCATAAGGTAGGTGGTGAGAATTTGTGGTGTACCTGTGCTTTTACCATTCTTTACGCAATGAAGTTGAATAAAGATGATCTCTCACAGCTTCCAATTGCCTAAAAACCATTAGAACCACTACAGAAATGATTATTGAACAAGAGAATTTGCCAGTAACTGCAAAAGACAAATACTATAACAAAAATTGCTTAAGAATTATCCAACAAACATAAGGAAGGGAAAATATCAGATTTCAACTCAAACTATCAGCAACTTATCAAAATTACAGCTTTTCTTCGGGAGAATTTACCCAGAAATTCCTAAATCCATGCTAGTTACTACAAATCACCTTCTTGTCTGTCATCTTTCTGGAAATGGTTTCCAGGATTGTTCCTTCTTTATTACAACCTTTCCAGGGATCAACATGATTGATGTAGTACCCTGGATCCTACTTCTTGCCTTTTCTAAGATACTTGCTTTCTCCCAGTTCTCAGAAACCTCTCCCAATTCCCACCACTTTCCAGGGGTAACTGACAAAACGCCATCAGACCTTGAAGGTCCAAGACCAAGGACTTGTATGCACCTGGTTTCTTTAAATATCCTGAGCTGATCCTCCTCCATCAAGGATAAGTTTACCTGGCACTGGACTTCTGTAGTGGTTTCAACGACCTGGGATTGCTGAAGGTTGTTGTTTGCAGTAATGATCAAGGTGAACAAGGCATTCAGTGCCTGGACTGTTTCCACTCCTTTAGGATCAGATCTCCCCTCTCATTCATCAGTGACCCCATATTTTCCTTAGCCTTCTGCTATTGCTGTGCCTGTAGAAACCTTTCTTGTTGTCCTTCCTATTCTTGTTATATTCAAGTCCAGATGGGCTTTGTCTTTCTTAACCCTAGACTCGATTCTCAGAGAGGGTCTCCCTATTTGCCCCAGACACTTGTGCCTGCTCCCACTCCCCGTGTCATTCCTTTTTATTTAACTTCATAATTAGAGAAGTACAAAAGTTGGTTTTGGTTATACAAAGATGATAATTTATAAAAATGCATGGCAAATGTAGCAAAACATTCTCCTCTATTTTGAACAATTCCTGAAAGCATTCTTTGTCCAGGAAAACATACATCGTTTAAGCTTATCCTCTCACTAAGTATGTGACAGCATGCTTCAAACTTTATGACAGAAGATGACACAAAGTAGAGTGGAACCTGCTGCCAGACTGCTGGAACACAGAATCAGCCTGGAAGAGAAAAAGGTACCAGAGGCCACTGGCACCTCAGTGCAGGGAGGTCTGGACCTTTGCTTGGCTCAGAAGCCAGCTCAGCTGCAAGGCTGGGCAGAGCCATGAGTCACCAACACACACGAGTCTAGGTCAAGTCTGGCAAAGATTTCCTGCCTGATTTAAAATGAGTTTATTTGGTCCAATGGCACTTTTCCTAGAAATGGAGGACAGGTTGACCACACATGTGCCTGTCTTTATTTGTGGCCTGACACTTGGCAGGATAAATGTCATTATGTTTTTGGTTATGCTTAAGAAAAGTACTGTCAATTGTTTCCAGTCTGTTGCAAACATAAACCTACAAGCTGTATTAAATATGTACTATTTTATTTACCACAATATTATGAAATCATGCATAAAATCCTAAAATGGGATAAAATAAAGGCAACTTCTCTTCCCCTCCTTCTCTTCCCCCTAACTTCTGGCAACGTTTCAAAATAAACAAGGAACAAAACCAATGCTTCTATTGAAAGGTACACCAGCACCTGAGTCACAGGAAAAAAAACTGGCCTAAAACAAAAACAAATATATTATTTAGGAAGAGGAAAACAATATTCTGTTATATCAGATATGTAGAAAGATTAAACAGCTCCACAATGAAATATCTAGTAATTACCTGTGCCTATTAATGAAGAACATGGAATTTTTTGGATGAAAGAGTAAAATGAAATTTACATTTGACTAAAAAATTAAATTAATAGTAACAGAAAAGATTACTTTATTGTAACTCAAATAACATGGAACTGACTAGGTATTGAGAAGAATTAAAATTTCCATCTTTTATTCCCATACATTCTCATCTCAGGAACCTTATCACTCCTGACATAGAGCAGAGAAATTTAGCTATAGATATTCAAAGACAGAAAAGAATGTGGAACCGTGACACAAAAATACACGTTCTGTTTGAAATTCAGTGTAGCAGAGAGTCCATTAACAGCTGTGCACTATTTGTGTTTTAGAGTTCCAAAACATGTAAAAGATCAGTGACGTGCAATCTGGAGCCCAAATATAACTGAGCACACTTTCCTCTACAGTTTCCTGCCTTGCCCAGTAAGGACTCTGCTTATTTTAACATGATTTTGCTATTTATCTAAATTTAAAGGTGAAAGATGAGCCTCCAGTATGAATCTTTCCAGCAATAATCCATCTTCCATGCAAGCCCCTGACCAAAGAATCACTTCTGTTACACTAGATATGGCCCAAAGGCATCATGAACACTTCTTGTAGAAAGTAAAGAAAAAAAAATCGTAGCAATTTCTACTGACAATTTTCTTATTTTATTATTTTATAAGTTTTAAGGTAACATTAGTGTCCTCCATGCAGAGTATTTCAATGACAATGCTCCTCCAAATTTACTACTGAAAAACATTAAATAGTTTGGAGTAGAAAGTCACTTTCTCTGGTCTTGCTACAAAAATGTTTTAAATTCAACTGCAAAGAGTAACTATTTGGAAAACAGGAAAATATTCTTTATGCAAAAGATTAGGAATCTATAAAAATAGGCAGATATAATAGATACTGATTTTAATTTCAATTAGGGATTATAGGAAGACTCTACAGTATTTATGAATACTATAATATTTCCCAGAATCCAAATTAGTGTTGCTCCAACAATGTTCAGAACAATGACTAAGTGATACAATGTAAAAGTAATTAACTAATGGAAAGCATTTTAAGTATTTTCTTGGAACGTCAACAGTTTAAACAGTTAAAAGGAGAAAATAAGCATGCAGTGAATGTGAACCCAAACTGTTTTTATTTACACACTCCTCAGTCTTTCCCACCCTGTTCTGATCTTGTGCCTGATCTCACAGCACAGAGCAGCTGGAAGAAGGCAGTCTTTATAGATAAGAAACAGCTGTTATTCCTGTTTGACCTGAGGAAGAATTTAAAAAACAAAAGCAAAAGGACACGAGGAAGAGTCCTCATAAAAGCAGTACTTGCAGAATTGTTCCAGCCAGCCCTGCTAGCAGTATGACATGCACCTTGCTTATATCTAACTTACTTCCACTGAAAGACAAGAAAAACGGTATTGAGCCAAAGCAATAGTGGTTCACAAGCCCTTTATGAATATCTACAAAATCACCCTTTTTTAAAGGAAAATTATTTCCCAGTGGGGTGGAGGAGGAACCAACATCACACATTACAAAATGTCAGAATTCAGATTTGCCTGTACAAATCCAGTCTGACCTCCTATGTTAAAGCAGGCAGCCAGATGATCACTGTACAAACAGAAACCAAAGCATCCTTATCCATTTTATTCCATCTTCTGATCTACTCCTCAATCCAACTTGACACAAGTACCAACACTTTCAAAACTCTAAATACTTGTAAATCCCTGATTTTATCTTGTTAGATCTTAGTTTTACAATACTTAGACACATTTCTAACACAAATTGTAGCAACCTCCACTGATTCAGACAATGTTGAGGCAGCTCTATACATGAGCACAGATGTTCTTACATAACAACATCTTCTACAACCCCCCTCCACAATTTCATGCTCTTTTTTCACTCATTTCCTGCTGATTTTGTAGAATGCTTCATTTTCTTCTTTAGATTTATTCTTAGTGCTTGACAAAAATGTCCCCTTGTTTTCTTCTTTTGTAACTTATTTCTTCACATGTATCAGAAATATTTGTTTGCATTTTTAAAATAATTTTTTCCACTTTCGTCAAGCATGGTACCAGCATGGTTACAAAGTTTCTCCTGTAAAACTAGAAACATTCCCAGTTACTGGGAACAAGAACTTCAAAAACAGAGGCAGATCTGTGGCAAAGAGTTTACAGGGGAAATTCATCAGGATGCATTTGCAGCCTTTAAAAACCAATTACAGCTGGTAAGATGAGCACAGGTAGGAAAAGTATGATCATAAAAGAGCAAGAAAACCCCCATATATGGTGTTCATAATAACATCAGCAAACTTTGATATTGTCATCACTTTTTACATCGCACGATTCCTTCTCAAAAATACAGAAATTAATATTGAAAATCACAGGAGTAACCTAATCTTTTGTGTGACTAAGACAGCATATTCAAGGGAGAAGCACAGAGGAAGCACTCAAAGCTTTCCTTATTTATATTTCACAGGAGAGATAATAACTAAAGGCAATTAAACAGATTCAAGTTATTTAATGTCACTTAATCCTACATTTCTTTTAAAAATAATAATGTATTACAAATTTTATTGCATAGGAATAATTTCATGTTAGCAAGGAGAAAGTGTGTGCTCCTGCAGGAAAGGCAAAAGTGAAGGATTTGTTAGAAGAGCTAGGTTATAATGACATAGTTTTAAAAAACACAGGAAAAAAATCAAAGAATCAAACAAATGGAGAACTGTGGCACAGTCATCTAACTGAAAAGTTTACTCACACCATTAACCACTTCCATGATTTACGATATAAAAACAACACTTTTCAAAGGAGACAGATGATTTCATATATTTGTTACAAGCACTTTTTCTTAGTCAAGTCCACCCTATGTTAATTAGCATCCTGCATTTGAAAGCATTTTGTGTTTTGATTTAATTCAATCCAGAGCCATCTCATTAACTACATATCTTTAAAAACTTTTGCTCCAAGGACATTAATTTCCCTTTTCACTAGGTGCTATCATGCACAGCAGTTGTTTAACCCAGCCCCTTTTTAAGCGTCAGGCCACTGCTTTCATGGCTCTCTGTGCACAACTGCAATTCTTCCTGCAACAACTCGAAACCAAGATGATTGTTCCCACATGTCAGTGCCAGCCAACAGTCCTCAAGGACTTTCATTTACCAAAGCCTTAAGGCTACACAGCTCAACTGACCTACCATGGTAGAGTTGAGAAGCACCAAATCTACTCCAGAAAGCCAGCTTTTCCCACACTTCTGTTATCCTCTGCTTGTCTAAATGAAGCAGCGCATTTGTGTCTGGGTTTCTGTTTGATTCAATTCATGAAATGAAAAAGCAGCTTAGACTTTAACAGAAAACAAAAATGGAAGCCACAAAACTGGAATTACATTAAGTTTATCACATCAGCTAGCTGACAACATACCAAATAATGACAGAATTAAACTATTCAGGAGAAAATGCAGCTGCTGTTTCTTTTGCAGGGAATAGTTTGTAAATACTTTTTTCCTACAACAAAGATGAATCTTTCAAAAATTTTCACAGGCGGCATAACTTGGTTTTAAGTGTGGAAAGGACTAAAGAAATATAAAATATTATGCCATTATATCATTTTATCACTTGGGATATGAAGTGTGTAAGTTCTGTTCACCAGAGTTGATCTTATTTGAACACTTCTCTAAATATTAGCAGTTTATCTCTAAAACCACTAATCTTTCAGGAGCTCAGATCCTTGTATTTTCATTGTCCATTGTGATACCAAGAACTAGAAAATTCTTTCCTTCTAAAAGTTAAACAAAGGGAAAAGGAAGAAAACAAACAACCCACATCACATAGCTATAAAGGAAAATATTATTCAGAATCCTACCAAGAAAATAATCAAAAAGCCATATGAGGTCTACTGTGAGCATCAGCATCTCTAAAGATTTCTGGATGACCACAGCTGCAGAAGCTTTTTCATTCCAAATGGACCATACTCCTATTTTAAACTCTACTTCTGTTGTAACCATTTTTTTTTCCTCACCAGAGACAGAGGAAGGCTGAGAATCTGTCTTTGCACCTCCTTCAGTTTGAGTGTTTGGATTAAGAGCAGTTGTGAGTTAAGGACTGTTACCTGTGTTAGGAAGAGGACATCCTGAAAAAGGAAATCACGAATTTAAAAAGTCCAAGTGGCTCCCCAGTTGTCTCTTAACCAGAAAACCCAAAAATATGCAAAACTACTTCAACAATTTCTCCTCACACTTCTTCACTACATCAATATGTAGTGAACATATGAAACATCATTAACTGTTTCATACTGGTTATTGTTACATCTACTGGTTATTGTGCTAATTACATTTTTGTGTTCTGCTTGGGTCTGCATCTACCTGGTGAAATTTCAATGCTATTTGGAATTTTGTATTTTGTATTTTTCTTTGCATTTCTTTTATATGCTGCCTGGACACCAGGATCATAACTGGGCCCCTTTAGATCTATCACAATATAAGCAGTAATTAGGGTACACAAAGAATCATTTCTGAAGCAATCCTATCCAAGTTACTCTTCAAACATCTCCAGTTAGAGCAAAGCATTTAAATTAGTAGCTAACACTAATAGTTTTCTAATCATTTCCACCCACTAGTGACTTACCAGAGTAAATTTTGCTCAGTTATAAAAGTCCATAAAAGATGTCTAAATTAATGTTTTCAATGGCAATGAGGTAATTTTCTATAAAACCGAGAACTGGGGTGGTGGGGAGGAGGGAACTACACTTTATTTTTCACTTTAATTCCATAAAATAGATGAAAATGAGAAATGTTTTGGCAGCAAGATCAATCTAACATTGATCAAACTATTTGTCCCAAATAACTTTCATAAAGTCTTCATACACCAAATATACAGCCCATTCTTTCTAGTTTCCCATTTTCTTTTTAACTTTGTTTACCTGTATGTGGGCACTACTTTCTACAGACCCTGCAAATGGAACTCTCTACTCTTTCAGTCACCTTACTCACAGGAAATTCTGTTTCAATTTTTTTAAAATTAAAATAATGATGTTCTCAAAAGAAAGAAAGAATATTCAAAGCAACAATTAAGAATGGATTCAGTCGAGGGGGATGGGGTTGTGTGTGTAATACCTGCCAGTTATTTGAGAGAGCTTCATTTGTAACACCATAGAGTCACTGGAATGGGTCTCAGGAAGTTACAGGTGTAACCTCCTGCTCAAAGCACAGAGATCCCTGAAATCACACTGGGCCATTTGATGTGCCTCGAACAGTTCTGAAATCTTCCAATAGGCAGATAGACACCAAAAGAAAAAACAACGAATGAAAACCCTCACACCTTTGCTTCACAGTTTACTTCTGTTTAGATATTGCATTTTGCTAACCTAGGTGTTCTTTCAGCTTAACTTTGAATTTACTGCTCTGCCACTGCGCTCCTCTCTCCTGTTCCGAACAGCCACAGGGCCTACAAAATGTGAACACTGCACAGAAACTGAAGTGTCTGGCACATTCCACCTGAGACAAAGCTGCACTCGAAATACAGAACCCTTTGTCAGGAAGGCAGTGGACAGCTGCAGAGTGCCAGAGAGCAAAGGCAGCCTGGTGTCCAGGGCAGTGCTCTGTGCAGTGGGTGATCTCCCTTCGCACGCACAGCACATCCACCACAACAATGCCCTGGCAGCACAGCAAAGAGACCACACTGAGAGATCTGGCCCAGCCCGATTTGAAACAAGAAAAATCGCAAAACAATAGAAAAACACAATTTCAAAGTAAAACTCTAACTTAGAAAAATAAAAATGTGAGAGTGAAATAACCATAGTTATAGCATTATTGTTGTAAAATTAAAAGCAGATTTACATTTCAAGAAATATCAAATATCAACATTGTAATAGAAAGAAAAATAAAGCTTTTCTAGTCTTGTTCCAAGTATTTTGTGCTGTCTGCTTTTATTTGCTCTTTATGCAAACTAAGAACTGCCAAGAAGTCAATCATTTCACAACCCTTCTCTATAAACAGATTTGTTTAAACAAAAAAAGTAGATTGCAATAAATAACTACTATAATCACCCTTCCTCTTCATTTTTATTAGGTTTTCTATATTAATATGTATATGCTGAACACATCAGTATTCAGTTACTGTACAGACTTTACCTATTTCTCTAATCCATTTTCTCCATTGAAGGACTATGCTCACAATTTACAAAACTTCTTTGTAGACATTTACTTATTTCACAGTTCATTAACCTTCAAACAGCATACCTGCCAGTTTGCAGGTGTGTTATCTAAAGCAATGAGACACTAACTAATAAAGTGCTAAAGTATGTTTGTGCCAGAAATGCTTATGAAACCAATGTTTTTCTCCACTGAGCTACCCAGCTGAATTGGATTTATTTGCATCAATTTATGTAAGTTTTTTTCCTGATGGTAAGTGGAGTAGTTAAGCACCAGTCACTGCAAATATGCACAAAAAAGAATAAAATTGTGCTGTCTACCACTTTTTAAAGTATACAAATGGCAGTGTTTAATCTTTTTAAATAATTGAAAAGGATCATTCATTCTTTAACTTCTTTCCCTCTGCAGTAACACTACAAAGCTTCATTTAAAAATTAACATCTTTTAACAGCTTTTTCTCACACCAAGGAAAACCTCATCAAGTGTCATATTCTCCCTTTTAACCATTCTCCATGAGCACAGTGACATTTTCAGTTTTCTGTAGCTGGACTAGCCTTACATTGGCTCATTTTTATCTGACCTGAGGGTTTTCACATCATTAATAAAGAGATAATCAAAACGAAGGGAATATACATTAGGGTAGGAAAAGTTTGCATAGTTTGGCACTATCATATATAACCTTAAAAAGGGAACAAAATGAAATGCACGTAGCAGAGGTGGTGAACCTTCCAAGGATTGCTTCCAGACATTTTTCCTACTGGCAGCACACCATTTTCAGACCTCCCAACTCTGGCCACCGTGATAGTTACTGCTGTACAGGATTTATTTCTTTTTGTTTCAGCTGTCAATAAAAACTTCAAGTGATAGCTTTTTAAGTCAACTAAACACATTTAAATCAAAACAAAACACTGACATCACTGGGGCAATAGAAACACCGTGCAAAAAGAGCACTGTGTTTAGATTCTAGGCTTGTTTACCAGTGGTTTTAACTTTTCTCACATTATGTCATGAAGTGCCACTGCACCTGAAACTTGATCAAAAACTCATCCAAAAAATTCAAGTGCCCTCTTATTTCTGATGATCTGGTATAACATATGTAAACCAACTACATCTGCTAGTCATGCCTCAATAGTAGTCAGTATTCTTCAGGATGAAGATCATTATAACTCTGCTTACTCTTCATTTCTTACTGTTGAAACCAACTGTGTAAGGCAGAGCTCAAACTTAAACTGCACTTTTAAAGCAGTAATATTTTCTGAGCTAATTTTGCTAAGACACCATGAAAATTTCAAACATGAAATTATACCCCAAAAAAAATCCATTCTAACAAATAACAAAGACTGGTAGAATATGCCAACAAATTGAGTGAAACCAATGAACTTCCAGGGGTACATGAACTACAAAAAAACTGTCATTAATACCAACATATTACTTTTAAGCCTCGTGCCCTATCAGACCTGGCTTGTGAGAACCATGTAGGCGGGTAGAGGGCTGGCTATCAAGTGGAATCAGGATACTCCAGGGGTTAATACTGCATCCAGTCCTGGTCAATGTCTTCATTAATAATCTGGATGATGGGATAAGGTGCAGCCTCAGCAAGAGTGCTGGTGGAAAAAGCATGGAAAGAGCAGCTGATACAGTGGAGGGTCACGGTGCTGTTCAGAGGGATTTTGACAAGCTGGAGAAATATGCTGACACAAACCTCATGGAGTTCAGGGAAAGGAAATGTAAAGTCCTGAAGCAGGAGAGGAACAACATCAGGCACCTGCATGTGCTGGAGTTCACTCAGCTGGAAAGCAGCTTTGCAGAAAAGGACCTGGTGGTCCTGATGGTCATGATGGTGAGCACCAGCAATGTGGCCCTGCAGGGAGACACTGACAGCATCCTGCACTCATTAGGAAGGGTGCTGCCAGAAGCTTTAGGGAGATAATCCTTCTCCTCTATCAGTCACTGCTCAGGCCACACCTGAGATATCATTTCCAGGTCTGGGTATACTGGAAACAGTCCAGCAAAAGGCCATAAAGAAACTAAAGGATCAATTAAGGGCTTTATTAAAGCATTGGAGCATCTCTCATATGACAAAAGCCTGAGACAGCTGAACTGTTTAGCCTAGAAAAGTGAATGGGGCATCTTATCACTGTGTATAAATATCTGAAGGAAGACTGTAAAGATGGAGCCAGACTTCAGTGGTGCCCAGTGAGAGGACAAGATGCAATGGGCACAGTCTGAAACACAGGGGGTTCCTCTGAACACTGGAAACACTCACACAAAGAGGTTGTAGAGTCTCATGCCTTGAGATATTCAAGATACATCTGGATATGGTCCTGGACAGCTAGCTCTGGGTGGCCCTGCTCGAGCAGGGGGGCTGGACCAGATGAGCTCCAGAGCTCCCTTCCAACCTCAACCATTCCATGACTCTGTGAGTCACATCCCATTGCACCATACACAGCTGCTTCAGCAAAACCTGAAGATAACCTGCAGAGCACTGTTCAGCTAAATAATAATTAAAGGCTTCTTATGAAATAACTGAGAGCCTGTGGAGGGTTTCTTTTATTACAGGATTTACTATGCTAATTTAATTACAACAAGGTGATTACAAAGTAATCCTATTTAGGCAGGAAGTTGACACTGCAACTCTGAATACCTTACTCAGCATAGGATTAGAACTGCCATTTGATGGTTACTTTCACGTTCAGAAAGAAGCACTTCAAGGCAAGTTATGAACATGTTTTAAAACACAAAAATTCTACAAAATTCTACAAAAATTATTCTTCAAATAGACAATGTGGAGGAAGAAAGGACTGTGGCTTAATGCAGGCCAAAATGTTATTAACTTTCCTCATCTGGGAATGACCAACAACAATAGCTTGTACAGTACAAAATTCCTTCCCTAATGACTTCCACCTGCTGGAGGCCTGCCATTTGCCCTGCATCTCCCTGCAGCTGCTTTCCCATCTGCTGCTGGAAGCCATTGCCCTCCCTTTAGATAAGACCTGAGCACTGGAGATAGACAATTCAGTTGCTCTAAGCAAACAAAATCTTTTCCCAGTTCCCGGAGAACCAGACCTGCTGTGTCTAGAAGCACTGCTGAATTGCTACCACAGCACACTATAGGCCTGATCATGTAAAAGGTTCAAGCTCAACAGCCTTGTGCAGAAACTAAGAGGAATTAAATACCTGTCAGAAGCCACCTGGTTCTCCAGCAGGACTGCAGAGGCCTAGCAGCCCTTCATCAAGAGCACTGTAATTCAGTTCTTTGTACCACTACCCATCTGCCAGCCATAAGACTGTAATGCACTGAATACAAACCAGTCTGATAGGGATTAGGAAGTCAAATCAGTGGAGAGGCAGTGGAATTCATCACCATCCTCATCAGCAAGGCAGGTCATACCAACCCTGCAAAATAGATTTGCACAGCCCAGGATTTAAAACACACAATCTTTCCTACTCAAATGCTAGATTGAGACCACTGAAATTGCTGGAGTTTTTATCCTAGTTCTGTTATGATTATTTTGTATTACACACATATGCTGGTTGGCCCATTAAACACAAGCTGGAAATTCCAAATTTCATCGGTATCTTCTTAACAAGAAGAGCACGAGACACACAGCAGAAAGGATAATCAGAGTCCTAGAAATATTTACTTCCTGTTTTCACAAGAATGATGAGTTTAAGCCATTTTTTTTCCTAGAGCTTTGCTGGCCAGACATCTGAAACATTCTATAAGATTCCTATATACCTTAAATAATATACTTCTCTGAATAGAAACTATTTGCACTGTATGACTAAATTCCCCAGGTATCCTGAAAGAGGCAAACACATTAAAAACAAAATCAAGAATTTCTAACAGCAATCAATATAATCAGTATTGTGTGCTCCAAGCCTATGAAGTTTTTTAAAACACCAGGAAAATACTGAATGGACAACATCTTAAACACTGGATTTACACATTCCCTTAACTGTGATGACCATCTCAACTGAGTATTCCATTACTCATATTTTTATGGTCTGATTTTGTAGATAGATACATAATTAATACACTGGTCTGTTTTGAAGAATGAAATTATTCATATTTTAAAATAAATGTTGATTACACTTAAAAAAAAATAACCAGAGATTAATAACATGCATCTTTCAAAAGATCCCTTAAAAATACATCAGTAGCTTCACCCTTCAGAACAGAAATACACAGAAGAAAAGAAGCATCAACCAGAGCAACCAAAAGGAAAACTCAACCAACGAACAGATGAGGAAACAGGTCATGATCACAACAATCAAGTCATTAAGGTCCACCTCCCCCCATTGAAGTCAATGAGAATTAGACACAAACATTTTCTTAAAAGGCAATCATAAAGGGCTACTAAAGGCTTCTAAAAAAGTTCTAGAATGAGACCTGGTGTACTACCAGAATTATATATACACCAAATACATTGGCATTTAGAGTTTTTTACATTATTCATTATTCTTTAACAGCTTTCCTGCTACACAGACTTGAATCAAACACATCACCACCTTGATACTGGCTATGAACTCAATATTTCTATTGCATTTCATGATTAGGAGATACAATACCTCTGTCTGAAGTATGGCAGCTCTCTGTTCTTTGGCAGTAAGGGACTCTTTAAGCACTTCAATGTGTTGCTTGCAATCTGAATTCTGATTGCTAAGGGTTTCAAGCTTAGTTTGTAAGGCAAGAAGTTCTGATTCTTTCTTTGAGAGTTCTTGTTTCAGTTGATCAATCTGCAGTGGATGGGGGGAAAAAGTTAGGTCATTAATTTTGTCTCCAATTCATAGTTCTACTGGAAAGCTGAAAGGTGTGAATGACCACGATATAACAAATCAGACACCTGTGAATTCTGGAAGAGAATTAAGATTCAGATTTTTTACACTCACACCTTCAACAGCATTTCTTGCGATTTCATGCACCCTGTCTTAAGAATGACTGTCCTGTTGTTGCAGAAGTTAAAAGGAAACTCTTAAAGATTATACATAATGATTTGGCCTAAAAATTCACCATGGACCTCACATAAGTTCAAAGGCATGTATCCCATGTGAGGCAAATCTGGCAGGACAGCAAAAACGCATAGGAAAAAAAGTGTTCATAAAAGCATAAATTTAATCCTTCCAAGAGCATGATTCCCACGACTTATCACTGGCCAGAGTGAATCAGGGTTGTTTTAGGAGACTGATAAAGAAAAAACAGACATCTTAGAAAGGAGAGGAAAACAGAAAAGTGGAATTCTCTCCTTACTTCTCTTCTTACAAATTTGTTGCTGCCCACCATCCCCACCTCCAATTTTTCTCCCTGGCAGTTCACATGGAATTCTCAGGTACTAGAAAAGCCAAGCCAAGAAGACTAACTTAAGAGAAATCTGGGGAAAACATAAAAAATTCCACACGAGGAAAGGGTTGAAAGATTATAAAAGCTTATCCCAGAGGAAGCAGTAGAAACACAACACTAAGACAGAGCTTCTGAATTTAATTGAATTTAAGGTTCATCAGTAAATGTCATGGAGCTGTGATTATTCCTCTCTTTCTACAATGATAAATGGGAAGAATAGCCAGAGAACACAAAACTGTGGTGGATGTAGAATATATTAAACAGAGAAAAGTACTGGACTATGTACACAGAACTATGTGTATAGGTGAAAGGATGGTGAATTAGGTGGCATATAGTTACTCTTAAATTCTTGTGATATAACACTGGTCACCAAATAAATCCAGATACATCACCTCATGAGGATTATTTGAAATAAAATGCCTCACTGCATCTGCATAACGCAGAGAAATCTCTTCCTTTATGTGAAGAGTTCTTTTCCATGTCCCAACAGATATTTGGGATGCAAGAAATCTAGAAGTGGTTGATGGAAGATGATTCAAAAATCCCCAGGGAAAAAAAAATATCCACCAGTTAATCCTACTCAACCACATTCCAAAGATCCACATACTAAAACATTTCACAAATTCAGTGTTGTATAGTACTGGGAATATTCACTGCTGATCAAAATGCTTCTATTTTGTTTCACATTGCAAGAGCATATTAAAAATTAAATTTTAAAACAATGATTCTTCCAACTACAGTCCAGATGCATGTCTTAATATATTTATTCCTGATTTTTTTTTTAAAATCCCAATATATTTATACAGTTTGTTAAGGTGCTCGGATAGTCACCCACGAGCTACTGTATAAAATCAAGAATCTACCCTGGCATTAAAAAAAAATCACCTTTAAAGTCTGAAAATATCAAAATAAGAAAAGAAGCTTACAAAAACCAGACATGAGGAAAGAATGTAATTAAAAGCTGCTAGAGAAAGAGTTCTCTGGAAAGCAAACCACCTTCCTCCATCCCTTGCCAGAGCATGTAAGCAAGTATGGCAACCAAGAGAAAATGGATAGAAAATGAACAATAGGAAAATCTGTCTATGAGATAGAAAGACAAAAAAGTAGATCTGCAGCCAATCTGAATTACATCACAGGCTTTATATGAGACACATGTGGACATCACAGATGCTTAATCTCTTCTAGAAACTCTTCCCCCTTCTCTCCATGACACAACCCACACCCTGAGAAATAATAAAAAAAAATTTTAAAGGCTTTGCTTTCATTGCAGGAGTGTTCCTTGTATTTTAGAAACAGAATCTGTTTAGTGTAATGTTCTGGCTATAAGATCTACAAATTGTCAGGCGTTTAAAAATGTGTTAAATCTCTCAATCAAAAAAAAAATATTAAGAGTTAAACACAAATCAAACACACAACACAAAGTTTGTTGAATAAATATGCTGATGTCTTTTTAAAATTAAGCATTATAGTGAAAAAGTACTAAAATTTCCATTTTAAAAAACTGTCACAAAAATAAAGAGGTATAATAAAAAACTATAAAACTTATATTAAGAAATTTTAGGCGTGGGGATATTCACTTTTTTAAAGTTCTGCAGTATCTCAGTGTGTAAAAAAACTAATTAAACAGGACATGAAACAGATTGTTGCCTCTAGCAGCCATGCAAACTTTTGCTGTATCTAAATTGATGTGGAAGATCAGCTGTGATGATTCAATGAAACCTCATGATCTCATACAATACAATAAAAACGTTTTTATACTTAATTAGGACTAAAATGAAGATAACCTACAAGGCTGGGTATAAGTGCCATAGCATAAAAAACTCCAAGTTTGTCCTCTGACCCTGACCTTCCCACTATCTCACATATTTCATATGTGTAATTTGCCTGTCAGCGCTTTTTCAACATTGCCCAATATGATCTCACTTCACCTCTTTTCCTGAAATCCTAATTCCTTTTTCTTCCTTCTCAATTTATGATACTGTCACCGCCCATAATTTCAGTTCCTTAGAACCCATTAATTTTCCATTTCCAGAAAACCATTATCGGTGTTCTTCTGTTATTTTTACACACCAAATTCTTATGTGACAGTATGCAGAGTAATCAGAAAACAAAGGGAAAAAATCTGAATATTGCATATTAAAATTAATGGGCTAAATCTTTAAGGAAATAATTCCATTAAATGAAACTATGGTGATTCACACATCATAGGATTTGGTCTGATGCAACAAATGACAACTGCTTTTTAAAGTGAAGGAGTAGCAATGTAAATTATGTGTCTGCACACAGTATACCCTACAAGTCTATCAGTAGATTCTACAGGTTATGTTGGTAAAGGTCTGGCTTTAAACTGGTTGCTGAATTTCCAGGCCTACCCATACACACACACACAGAAAAAAAGAAAAAAAAAAAAAAAGCTGCAGCTCTTTCCCTGTTTTGTTTTTTTTTGGTTTTGTTTTTTTTGCTACACAATATCCTAGAACTTGCACACTTCCTTCATTCAGTATAGAAAATTATTAAATGCAGACATTAATCACAGAGCACCTTCTTACTGCTTTATCAATACTTAAAACTCACCTTACTGATAATTTGCTGAAACTGTACTAATCTACCACGAGATTTTCATACCCATTCTAGTGGATAGCATGAGAGTTCTAATACTCAAAGGATTACTTAAATGCCAAGTGCAAACTCACACCTGAAAAAGAATGCATCAGTGTTCATTTAAATATGTGGCTGACAGCCACAGGATGAACCCTAGTAAGGGTAGGAAGTCTTTCAAAGCAGAAATTATTATTATTAAAAGTACATATCATCCTGTATGCTTCCCTCATATTCTCAGTTAAGATATTTGAAGGTGCAGGTCTCTTGGTCATATAAACTTTAAGACTTATTTTGATAATTTCTGTATTATGTGGTAATAACAAGTTTTCTCCCTTCAAAAACTGAGCAAGGAGAGGCCTTATCAAGCGTACAAGAAAAAGAAATCTGAGCAAGTTTTCTTTCTCATTTTTACAACTTTTATTTAACTGCAAGTCACAATTAAAGCCTATATGTTTGGAAGGAGTGAAAGTTCCTAAGAAATAGTTAAGAAAAGAAACACTTCCAAACATTCTCTGCCACTCATGTACAATAAATGATGTTCAGTCTTTGCCTTCATTTAACACCTTCCCATTTATTTAAATCAAGAACAGATTGAAAACAAGTTATACTTCAAGATTAAATGAAAAGTTTTAAGAGCTTCAAGCACCTCAGAAGAGTTTTGTACTGTTCTTTGCCATCAATCCTGTTTATCAGAATTTATCAACAATCTCAGGTATTCAATAGATCAGGTACAGAAAGATCTGCTTGCTGACAGCTCCATAAATACTTTTCCACCTTGAAAGGTTCTCAGATGAGTGATAAAAATAATATCTTCTGCTGCAAACCTTATTTTTAAGTGGAAGAAAAATTCTAGTGAAAAAAACCAGACAAAGCTTCATCAAAACATGGGATTTATCAAAGATCAGAAGGCTGTGACAAAACAAGGCATATTTAATACTCTTCTTATTCATCTGCTTTCCATGCTACAGAAATATACTGAAGTTTTTCCACACAAAAATATTAGGAGATTGTGAAAGTTCTAGGTTTGTACCTCATTTTTATATCAACATATTTGCTGACATGCACTGACAGTTTTGCTGTAATTCAAACTGAATTGCTTTAAAATTAATGATGTTTAGGTAGGCAAAATAATTTTCCTGATGACAATGCTACTTAGAAGCTTTAGTTATTTTTCAGTAGCTTAAGAGCTACTTTTTTCCAACAGAATGAATATGTCCTTTGATTATTATTTTTTCTTAATAAATCTGGATTAATTCCTCATGGGCACTAACACTTTCATTTCTTCTGTAGGAAAAATCCCCAAACAATGAACAAACAATAATGTTTAGTGAGTTTGAAACCAGGAAATGTGTCACATCACTACATGTTTACTACCTGCCTCTGGTCAACTCCTAATAGTCTATGTACAGTAATTTGAAATTAAAGGAACTCTGCCAGAACAAAGTCATTAAATTGCTGGTCTTGAAAATATGAGCAGAGTACAGTTTGATATCATCTATGAAAAAAAAGTCCTTATTGCAAAACTACATCAAACGCTAAAATCAAAAATTTTCATTTATCCAAAATGCTTCACTCCTTCATATCTACTATATAGTAGTATTACTATAGTAGTAGATTACTATATAGTAGAGATTTACCAAAAGGAGACATGCAGCTTCTTGCATTGGAAATGGTCAAGTTAAACCTTTTCTTTCCATTATTTAAACAGTTTTAATCTCTTTTATAAATAGAACTTACCTTATTTTTCATGAACTTTGAGTGACTCTTGTAAACTTCTATTTGTTTGATTTCTTCTTCTCGGTCCTCTGTATTCAGAACTCCATTTGTCTTTAACATCTGTATTTCGTCTTCAAGATCTCTTATATTGCGCTCAAGTGAAGCTATTTTTGTATCCTAAGTTACAAAAGAGAGAGTATTGAGAATTATGAGAGACATATATTAAAGAGTAACAGAAGCATATCTGTACTTGAGTGAATATCAAATAATGAGACAGCAAAAATAGATGGTACAAATAGAGAATGCACATAAACCAGGAATAATTCTATCGGTTTTAGCTTAAGGAAATGCAGAATTCAGACCAGACCTCTTCTACCATAGTTGCACAGTCTGTAGAGAATACATTCTGTATTTAATACCTACACAGGGATGAAGGGAGAATAGCAGATGCCCTATTTTTCCACATATGTATGATAACAAACCTTGTTATCATTAGTAACCATCTAGGCCTGGCTATTCTTCTAAGCTCTTAAACACCAAGTTCAGCCTAGAGAGGCCAGTCCATGTCTCTGCAGGGCAAAGGCCACTTCATTGTGTGGCTCAGCCTGAGGCTCAGGGTCCCTGTTTCTCTGGAGTTCTGCCCGCTCTCAAGAGGCAGAAAGCTTGTGTCCTCATATATTTTTCCTTGACTAATCTAGCCACATCACTAAGAGGGGATTTAGCACTTTTTATTGTGAGTTCCAAGATAAACAAAACCACAACCACTAAAAATTTCTACATCCCAGCCAATGGCTACCACGTGTGCCAGCACCACACTGGGAAACTGAAGTTTTTTGCTATTTCCAGTCATTTGGAAAGTGGCTAAGTCCCTTTTGTGAGAAAGATTAGAAAAGCGATGACACAAACTCTTCACAATTTTCTGTTTGAAAGACCATTGCAGAATTACTCATTAGGAAATCTGTTCAACAACATAAGGATCAATCGCCCGTAAAATATTAGAGACTGGATGAAGTTCTCGTTCCATTGAGATCAATATTAAATGGAAATTAAAGAAAAAAAAAAAAAACAAACCACCACACAAAACAAACCAACCTAGTTCACTAAGACCAGATTATTAAGTTAGAAAGCTCATTTGGGAAAAAATACAAATGGAATTGATCCTTTAACAAGGACAAGCAACTGCAACTTTGTTTCTGTTGCTTTGTTCAGGCTGCCTAAAAACAAGCAAAAACCCCAACTCCCGTAAAAACGTCTTTCACAACAAAGTTAGGCAAATTTAGCAATTTAAGACATGGGAGAGTCTGTTCCAAAAAGCATCTGAATTTTTGGCAATGAAGTGAAAAAGAATCTCAGATTATTTTTGAGAACCCTTGTTATAAATCCATATAGAATGAAAGCTAAGGACTATCTAATGTCATTTAGATGGCTCACTGTCATTCCTCTAACATTTTTGCTTTTATCTTTATAGTCAACAATAAATCTCAAACTGAGAGAAGTTTTCTTTTATTGTTTTCTTATTCCAACAAAAATTAATTTTAAAATTAATTTCAATTCTAAAACAGGAAAATAAAATATTGAGATGGACTGAAAAAAGGGAAGAATTCTCATTGACTCTTATCATTTAAAGAAGTTGCACAAAAGGTAAATAACTGCAGGAAAAGATACCAAAGTATTTAAAAGCTCTCAAGACTTAAGCACAACACAAAAATAATTGTAGCTCTCACAGATACTATAATCAATTCAGCTTGCTCCATTACATTTAATTTCAGAAATATTTTCCTCCTATTTTTGAAGATAAA
The DNA here is from genome assembly GCA_013400955.1 of Drymodes brunneopygia. Taxonomy (NCBI): domain Eukaryota; kingdom Metazoa; phylum Chordata; class Aves; order Passeriformes; family Petroicidae; genus Drymodes; species Drymodes brunneopygia. Next base: position 481,872 of record VZTZ01046751.1, on the reverse strand, counting down.
AGCAAAACCTAAGCTTCCCTACCCTTTGGAATGATTTTGCAATGAAATATATTAATACTTACATGACCCGTTATGACATCACATCTGGGAACAGTCTCCATCAAATCTCCCCAGCTAAGTCTGTAAGTCTGCCTTTTTGTACTGCCTTTGTATTTTATGTGTTTGCAAATATAATATGGCAGATACAATTTTTAGCATAGCCTGCTACACTCTTTAGAAGGTTTATACATCACAGAATAACACTTCAGTGTTATAAGAATATCTAACATAACTTGTGGAAGCATTTTATGTACTTCTACTTCATCATACGATTGAAATCTCTGAGGAGTTTATTTTTAATCAATCTCTGTATACTGTGATTAGAGATGTATAAAAGCTTTTTTCCTATGTCCTGAAAAATTGTCACTAAGTTTTACATTAACTTTTTATTGAAACAGAAGCCAGAAATTTCACAAATTTTGTGAAAGTCAAAGGTACTGTTCCCTGTTGCATGCTGGCTTGCCCAGGAAACCTTATAGGTTTCCTGCCTGGACAACTGCTGGAAAGTGAGGAACCTTGTAGGTCAAAGCTAATGCAGAGAGCCCAGAGCTCCCAGTGGGTGTTGCTTCAAGGGAGCTGGGCTGACTTACAGGATGCATAGAAAGTTAGGTAGCTTTGCACTTGCCAAATGTTTTGAGAGAATAGGCACATTCTCATGAAAATCTTCTGATTCAGCTGAATCAGCATTTTCCCACAGAAAATTTCAGTTGGAAAACTTTCAGCCAGTCTTGTTGGGGCACAGGGTCTGGCAAGCTTTCAGAAACTGAAATGGGAACAGATGCAATATTTTCTTCAAACCTCTAAGATTTATCCCCATTAGCAACATTCTAAAAGGCTACATGGGTCTGTGTTGAATCACAACGAAGATTCTTTTGCAATAATATTAAGGAAGCAGCTTAGTATTAAATGGTACTAATAAACATCTTCTGAGTTCTACAACAATGCAGCATTTGTCCAGATTTTTCCAGTCAGGCCCTCTAAATCTGTTAAAAGACATGAGATTATACAGCAGGATTTGTGATAAAGATCAGGGCACTCCCCCTAATCTATCCCCTCCTTCCAGCAGTAACCAATACTTCTTCCTTATCCCCCTTATCAGTGTTGCAGATATTCTGTGAGATGTTAGGGGTATTTAGGTTTCTGCTGGCTGGACCTAGCAGAAACCCACTCCTTCTGGAATGTGAAAAAAAATAAGTATGTGTCCTGATGCTGAAGAAAACAATATTTCACAATGGAAAAGCACTAACTATACAAGTGAGTTTCCACAATGATGTTTCATTAATCATATCAGTCCTTACAAGAGTCTTATAGTACATTTCCTGAAAACTGAGGGGCAGAAACAGGGCAAAACTTTTGTAAATAACCACAGAATCACAGAATATTCTGAGCTGGAAGGGATCCACAAGGATCATCAAGTCCAACCCTATAGAACAGAGCATTCCAGGCTGTCTTACCCTGAAGGGAAATGTATGGAAATGCTACTGTTCATCATTTGAGCTACATGATAAATTTAAATTATGTCTGTGAAAAATTTTGCTTGTAGGGCATTCAACAAGCAACCAGAAGGAAATATTTGAAACTTCACATTTAATAAAGCTTGAATTTAAACACACTTATGTACAGAGGCTACAGACCATACACAACTACTCTTGCTGTATGAATTTGTACCTTGTCAATTTAATGCAGAGAATATTCAGGTTTATCTTTGAAGATAAGAGAAGTGAGAGTTCATGCAATCTTAAAAATAGAGTATGTCACACTGCAAACACACATACACACTTCTCTAGAACCAAACCCATACCTGAAATATCACAGCTGGATCAATACATAAAGATGGCTCTTTCTGCAAGTAAGGTAAACCACAAATATTTTTGTTTACTTTACAGCTCACATTTATAGAGACTTTATAGTTGCTAGACTCCACATATTTTTTCAAAATCCTATCCTTAAGATGAGTTCTAGGCCACATCTGTAGGCAATTTCTGATTTTCTCTCTCCAGAACATCACTGTTTTAGTGATGATAAAATTAGACCATAAGAACATGTAATGGCTGGGTTGGAAGCAGCATTTAAAGGTCATCCAATCCAACCTCCTGCCATGGGCAGGGACACCTTCCACCATCCCAGGTTGCTCCAAGCCCCAACCAACCTGACCTGGAGCACTTTCGGGGAAGGGGCATCCACAGCTTCTTTGGGCAGCCTGTGTCAGGGCCTCACCACACTCATCATAAAATCCTTTTTCTTCATATGTCCAATCTAAATTTATCCTACTTCTGTTTAAAACAGTTGCCCCTTGTCCTGTCACAACAGGCCCTATTGAAAGGTCTGTCCCCATCTTTCTCACAGGCCCCCTGTAAGTTCTGAAAGGCTACAAGGCCACCAAGGAGCCTTCTCTTCTCCAGGCTGAATAGCCCCAATTCTGCCAACCTGCCTGCACAGGAGAGCTGCTCCAGCCCTCTGATCATTTTTGTGGCTCTCCTCTGGACTTGCTCCAACACATCCATGTCTTTTTTGCCCTGTGGAGCCCAGAACAGAAGGCAGCACTCCAGGTGGGGCCTCACGAGAGATAAGCGAGTTTTGACTCCATTCACGTGCTCAGGAGCTCTTATCATAAAATGAAGTGAAAAGTGTGTTTCCTTTTAATTTTTTTATTATATTGTTAATCAACTATGAATATCACTGATATTCCGAATACATTCAAAGAGATCAGTCATCTGGCATTTTCCAGCACGCAACATGCAAGGAAGCATGCATGGGTGTAATTGCAATTAAAGGAAAGGATTTTCATGTACCAGTTTTATTTTATACTTTAACAGACTAAGATTTAGGCACGAGGGGTAAAAATGCAATTTAATCACATATATCCACAGCCACAAAGTCAAAAGTGACCATTGCATTAAAACTTGACTAGACTGAGGGAATAATAGGAGCATGTGGGAGAAGGAAGCATCCTGCCCTCCCTTTGTGACTCTGCTTTCCAGAAGAAAAAAGGGCTTCTGGAGAATAAGATCAGTTGGAGAAAAAAGAACCAAGTAAAGAGTGTAGCGAGAAACAATACAGAAAAAGACATGGGCCATCTGGAAGCAAATGTATCCATGAAGCAAAACCAGGAAGTTAGAAAAGAACAGCCTGGGTAGTGCATCTGAAAAGACAATAGATATCTGGAAAAGAATAAATAAAGCAAGAAAAACAGGAGTCAAGGCATAGGATGTGAATGTTCCATCTTTTTGGTTCACCCTTTTTTTAATTTGCATGAATATACAGGAGATAAACACTGGTCAAAAAGACAGTAGATATGCAGAAAGTGCAATTGCTGTAAGAACAAGCAAGTACTTGCAAAGCTTTAGAGAGAAATGAAGAAGATGAGAGGATAGGACACGTAGTGCACAAGATGTCTAGGATAAATAAACACAAGAAAGGATAGGTAACAGAAATGGGTATACTTTATTGGATAAAAGGGAATACAGACTGGGAAAAGGGACAGAAATAATTCAACAGTGGCAAGGGACAGAAGAAAACCACAGAGAGAATAGAAGGATTTATGAAGGAGGGAAAGCTGCATCCTGGCAGAGCCTGGGGGAGTCATGGGAGGGACTTAGACAAAAGCTAAAGTGGTGAGGGCTGGAAGGGGCTATGCTGAAGACATTTGTAAACTGCTTGGAGTCTCTGTGTGGGGAAGTAGATGGCCTGAGATTGCCGTATTACTGCTAATCCTCTCCCTCCTTCTACCCTCAGCACTGTAGGGAAACAATTCCTTCAATGCTTGATCATTCAAAACAAATGTTCCACTTTTTTTTTTAAACAAACGCTGTCTGGATTAAGGCAATTTAAATTTACTTGAAAACATTCCAAATCTGGAACTTGTAATGAAAACTGCTGTTTAATCATGTGAATTTCAACATCTTACATTTGTCCCTCTTTCTTTTCAATACTAGGCCTACTTTAGACAGGGGCAACCCCAAAGGGGCGAGTGGGTTCATAGGGACAGAAAGAACTGGGTGCCTCAGAGCCAAAAAGCAGCTTGGCATCAGCACTCCAGCAACAGGATTGCAGCCTCACTCACAACAAATGAGAGCCCTCACTGTAAAGACCTGACTTTTTAAAAGTGGAACATTGCACCACGCCCACCTCTCCTGGGAGTCAAACAGAAAAACACTTCAGCACTGTCAGGAGCAACTACAGTCATCACAAGTGTCACTCATGTGTCATGTGCCCCCCACCCCTGCTCTTTTCAGAGTTTTGGTACGGGAAGAGGAACTGAAAATCAATTTCAACATGTCCTTTACATTGTTATATAACCCACATAGAAGAGTATATATTATTCTAACACATTGCTTTAGTAGCCTAAAACTTTTAAATTTATAATTCTATTAATAGAAAAACCAAGTTTCTCAGCCAGTATCTTACCTTCCCATTTACTTAGGGTAATGAGTTACTGCAAAAACATAGATTTCATACAAAGACTTCTGAACTAATGTCCAAAGTAAATATACATCCAAAATGGAATTCTGTAATCAATGTACCTTCTTTGTTACTCATATAATCCAAACTAATTGTTATAAGGCAGATACCATATTTATAAAGTCCTGTTGTTGTTTTAATCGTGTATTTACCACAGTGTTCATACACGCTGAACTCATTTGCTCATAACAGAAGTCACTGGCAAAATGAGGCCTTTAATTTGCATTTCCTTCTAAGACTGAAATGAAAGACCATCATTAATGAATTTCACACAGAACTGCCAACTCACAAATTATCTCAAGTCTCATAGTATTTTTCTTAAAGATGAACACTCCAGACTCATAGAATTATGCAAAAATATCATTTTCACTTTTTAAATTACTATTTTTATTCTTTGTTATTGTGGAGGGAAAGGCCACAACACATTAGTAACATTATATATCAAACAGAGTAAACTATAGTCAGGACTAAGAGAGCTGTTTCATCACATTTTGTCATATCTTCTGATGCAACTAATATTTTCCTTAGGTTGGCTGTAAAATTATGGTCTAATAACAACCAACAGAAGAACTGGTTTTAAAGTTTGAGGAGGAAAACATTTTACATTAGCCAGTTAATTCCATGCACTTTGGATCTCCCAAAACACACACATACCCTAGTCTTTTAAAAAAGCAATATTCAGTTCTCATTATTCAGCAATGCTACACTATTCAGAAAACAGACCAGGAGAAATAAATATTAATTTTTCCTAGCTTCAAAACAAAATATATTTACACAGTAAAGGAAGCATTTAATAACTAATGAGTAAAAGTCATAAATCACTGCCTGGGAGGCGTTGTGGTAGCTGAGTGTCCCAGCTGCTCGTTCACTCCCCCTCAGTGGGACAGGTGAGAGAAGCAGAGGGCAGAAGAGGGCAAACCCATGGTTTGAGATAAGCCAGTGTAGTGGGTAAAGCAAAGCTGTGCATGCAAGCAAAGCAGCTGTGGAATTCATGCACTGCTTCCCATGGACAGGGAGATGCCTGACTGTTTTCAGGAGAGCACGGCTTCATCAGGAAGAAGAGTTATTTGGGAAGACAAATGCTGTGAATACCCTCCCTTCAGTTTGCTGAGGCTGAGCATGACATGATGGTATGGATTATCCCTTTGGTGAATTTGGGTCAGCTGTCCCCGCTGTGCTCCCTCACAGCCTCTTGTCCACCCCTGCCCTACTTGCAGGGTGGGAGCAGAGTGAAAAACTGGGGAAGCTTTGACTCTGTTTAAGCTCTGTTGGACAGCAGCTAAAACATCAGCACGTTATCAACACTGTTTTCAGTCTGAAACTCAAAACACAGCAGCAGACAGGCTGCTACGGGGAAAATTAATTCCACCCCAGCCATACCCAGTACACGACTTCATGCTGTAAAAATAACATACAAGGAAACATGCAAAGACCATACCTTCATTTCAATGACTGTTTGCAGAGCCTTCGTCTTCGCTGGCTCAGGCTGAAGTTGGGTTCTTCTGTGCAATTCCTGTGGAGGGACACGATAGAAGTAAGCTTGGCGACTCATCTTTCCATTATTTTAATCGCTCATATGAACTCATTGCAACAAAATAAAAGTCTGGTAACAAGAAGCAGGTAACTCCAAGTGCTACAGGTGCTTCCCCAGCTGTAACCCCTCTGCCATCACTGCACTCCCTATCTTATGTTACAGTCAACTCTGCCAGCACATGCGCTGTTTCTGAAACCCCTTATCAATAATTAACACTGAGTGTGACAACTCAGCAAGGAATTTCTTAGTCCAGATACAATGCTGCAGTTGCTGCTTAAACATCAAAACTTCATTCAATTGTGCTACTAATTCAAACATTGGTAAGTGTTAAAGCTTTTACTGCAGTTTCTTCTTAATTTTTCCTCTAATGTCTGAAATAAGCAATTTAAACACATTATATTCAAATTTGACATTTTAAGAATAATAATTATGTAGTGGGCTGATGCAGCACACGCTACAGTAGCATTTACATTTCAGTTTTCACATTTTCATAATGTTTTTTATGCATCTTAATCCACAGGCAAAAGAAAAATGGATTGCATTAGTTAAGACAAAGTTAAGAATACCAATATATACTGGTCTTTATAAAAATAATAATTAATAAAACTCCATGAGAGTTTTATTTATAAGAAGACAGCAGCACGTCTCATAAAACCAGAGCTGTATCGTGGTATAATATATCCCAATAAAAAACTCACATAACTACCTGGAAAAAAAATGTAGTAAAGGTGTGACAAAACACTTTCATTTGAGAATTTGGTGATGCTTATTCCCTTCCCATAAACCATCTGAGAAGTTTATTAATTAAAAAAACCTGAAACAGGACAGATATAGTCCCATTTCTACTCCTTTGGAATCCTGCTCTAAAGGACAGGAGTGCCATCCTTGATGTTTTTATGTCCCAGTTCTTTCTACTGCAGTGCTCCACATACACTCCTGAACTAACCTTGTAGCCATGAAAAGGATGTTTATGCTTGAGGCCAAGAAGCCAAGGTCATTCACCTAGCTATTGCCTACCTTATAATCCACAAAAGTTTAAAAGTCATAATTTTTTGTATCACAAACTATCAATCAGTTTCTTCTTCTGTGTAGCAACAAACATATTGCTTATCCATGAATGTGAGAAACAATTGATCTCAAAGACTAAGTAGTAGGAGTGATATACTGCATGTTATTAAACTAAAGTCTACTGCTAATCAACATCTTCATAAAATAGATTAAAATAATGTGTGGCCTAATGCATTAAAATAACTGAAAAGGACACATCAGTATACCTAAAACTAAGTAAGTCTGAATGGTTTTTTATTAGATTAAATATATTGCAGGTACATATACATATATTTAAACAGATAACAACAGATAACAGATAACAACAAACTTATAATTTTGATTTTATGCATTTTTAAATGCTTTGGCATTTATGAAATTCTTTCTGCATTTATGAAATAGTATCTCTGATTAGTCCTTTTTCCTTGTCTTTTTTTAATTTAAATGCAACTCTCCATATTATAAAAAGAAAGAAATCTTTGCAAACCACCTATGCAAGGAATCTCTCAATCACCACCAGCTGTTTGTCTCAGATGAAACAAATACCTTAACTGCACAAATGTTTTGAAAAATAAGAGTAGGAAATGAATTTGTCATACAGCTACACAAAAGAATATTTGGCCAGTCATACCACTATCAGATCAGCAAAAGTTACAGCTAATTCTAAGACCAGACTTTGCTCCCCAAGGCCATATAAACTGAGCTGGAATATAAACAGGATTCCTCACATCGCCCAGGGAGACAAACCAGAGTTTCCACCCCTCTAGTCAAAGATGAATAGACTGCCAAAGATGCATATTCAGAGATGTCTATCATAGCATGAAGCCTTGCCTCATAATGCCTTTCCTGTTTGCTTTATGAATCAATCTGATGCTGGCTGACTTAAAAGCTTTTCTTCTCTATCCCTGATGGTAAAATGAAGCAGACTTTAGGATTCTGGAGAAGATCAGAAAATGACTCCCACTTTATTATTTTGTGTGGGTTTTCTTCCAATCAGATTCAAATGTTTGGAGACTCCCACAAGGCTCAGTTCTTGAATTTATGTTGTTCTATGTATGTGCTTTTTCATTTGGGGTACCTGATTCAGGGATATACTTTTGGGCTACTAATTTAAAGATACACTTTATGCGCATGATACCTTACCCTGATTGTTTTACTATCTGAGGTCATCTGGAGACTTTCAAATTTGCCTGAACAGCTAAGCAAAAGATATTCTAGAGATTTCAGAAAGTCCTCATAGCCTAAGGAAAAGAGATTTTTATCCATTACATCATTTCTGGAATGATGTGTATTTCTTGTTTTCAATCTCTTTTAATAAAAAGCCCAGGGAGACAAATAAGAAAATGTGGGGGGAAAAAAATCAAAAACATATCGGGGATAGTTTCTTTTAACCTAAACTGTATTGAAGGGAACTCTTGATTCTTCTATCCATGAAAAAATTCTTGTGTCATAATCTCTGCAACAACCAAAGCCTATATTAAAAATCTCTCAGAGATGCAATAATTTATAAAATTAGATTTTTTTACATCCCTCTATATGACACCTGCAAATAGCAGTAATTCTGAGTAACCACTTTGCACATGCAACTTAATTATAATTCTGTGTAACACCTCATTTCTCCTGACGATACTTAGTTGTCAAGGTGATTAAGACACACAAAATTGGCAGGTAATCAGATCTTCTTTGCATTAAATTTACCTTATTAGTCTTTGCTTTTAGACTAAAATGAGTCTCAACCCAAACTTGGCAACTGCTTTCTCCTTCCACGATATTAGGTTAGCATCTTGTCTTGGCCTCAGAAGCAACTTTAGCACACAATCTTACCACTAACTTAAACACCAAGAAAAATCCAAAGAGGAGACAGGTTATACATATAGTCTTTAAATACTGGTGGAAGATGAATTCTAACCTTTTTTTCAGAAATTGATAACACGATATTGCAAGATTTTGTCATTATTCACTGGTGCTGAAGATCTCCACTACGCAGCATAATCTGAACCTAATACCAAGTACCCAAATAAAACAGTGGTTTTATGCCAGCTTTATTAAAAGACACTTCATCCCTTGGCTGCAGGAAAGTCAGGATGCTGTAAATTGATCCCTCTTTACTCTGATTTGGAAGTATTTTATTAAAGTTCCCAAGACATCAGTGACTGTGTTGTTCTCATCCGATGACACCAACACTGTCAATGTAACTCAAGGTTTTACCTTTATTTACACAACACTGCCTAAAATAATGACACAAAGTGCCAGAAAGGAAATGTTCAGAAAAATAGGCAATTTAGAGATGGTGTGAAACTGTGAGTGTCTGCATCTCAACTGGTACACTTCTACTGATTAAAGAACAGAAGGAAAATGGAATCATAAACTAGAAGATGTTTAAAAATTAACTCAAAATTCAAAATTTCTGGAAAAAAAGACATAAAAGCAATAAAACCATCAGAATCAAATAGCCATTGGAAGAAGAAAGAAAAATTATTTTAAAATGCAGGGTAAAAACTGGCATGAAGAACTATTGTGTCAGTAAATGCAGCTTTTTGCCTTCATAGGCAAAATGTACAAATCTAAAAATCACAGCAGGCAAAGGTGTAGGAGCTGCTAGTTCTCTCACACACCTCAAAGCACACTGGTTGCATTCTCCTGGAAAAGAAAGCCTTGGTAGTTCTTCTATAGGATCAGCTTGTCTGAACTTTAAAATTTAGATCAGCAATATTTTAATATTTCGATCAATCATTTAAGTAAAAGCAGCGCACTTACCCAAAGCATCTAAACAGTATTGTTTCTTCAGCCAAAAATACCATTAGAAACACTGACCAAATTCAATTTAACCAGAATACTAGAAAAATGTAGCATACAGGAATTAATTCATTCTTAAAATACAGACTTATCTGCTCTTCTCTGTTTTCTAACCCTTCACATCTACTCCCGGCCAAAACAGTCTCATAGTAATTCAAATGCAAGTAGATCTAAGAAATCCTGATCAAACTCTTCATCTTTCTGGAAACCATAAACTGACAACACAAAATTACCATGTCTGTCTCCAGTGTGCAGGAATAAGGAACCCTGTTATTGGAAAGGATTCTAAAAATCATGCTACCATGGATTTTCTTTTAAAAATTCACCATTATAGGTATTTGAATTCTGGGAGAACCTGTAAAAGAAATTTTGTCAAAACCCAGTAAATTTTATAGCTTGAAAAAATGAAAATATGCATATAAGGACATGAAATGAAAAATTAGAGGAAATATGAAGAGCTGATAGCTACAAAAGTTTTAAATGTATTTAAAATTGTTTGGTTCTCAGAGTTAAGCAAAATACTCAGATGCATGCCTAATTCTCTCTCCACTTATCATTTTAAATAAACAGATACGAATTTTGATGAACATGAAAGAAATTGCATTAATCAGGGACCACCACCAAACTATAAAACAAAGGTCAATAGTCCATCACAGCGGATATGTCCAGCAATAATCTCAATGGCCTCAATATTACTCTTGAACAATGAGTCTAACACCATCCCTGGCCTACATTAAAAAACTTGCAGATGTAAAGAAGAGTATGAGGGAGAAAGGAGGAGTTTTTACACCATTTGAAAATCACCATATTGAATCATGAGCCAAAGTACTTCTTTGCAATGACCAGACTTCCATTTATTCCTGAAATCATGGATATAAGAGGGGCTCATGAAGTTTTACTAATGTGCTTAAAGACAGACTATGAAGAAAAATAATCTGAGCATTAAGAAACTCAGCTTTTCTTTGACTTGTATGTCAAAAACACCTTAAGCAACCACATGCATTGTCATACTAGAAGTGTGTCCTCTGGCAAGACCACATACAAAAAGTTTCAAGGGAAAACACAATTTGTATATAGAGCTTGAAATGCAAGGGGGGGACAATTTAGTTTGTAATTGAAAGTACACAGAATGTTTCCTGAAAGGAGCTACTGAAACTCCACTTTTACCAGAATTCTTGAAAATTTATTTCTTTTCTCTGTAGAAGGAATAAAACTAGGGGATCATTTCTGTTTTGCACAGTATCATTAATCTCTTTTCCTCTTACCTTGTCCAAATTTAGGAAAAGCGAAGAGTTATTGCTTCACACGTATCTTCAGAAAAAGAAACCTTGACGATAAACAGTTTTCTCCCTTTTCACCATTTTCTTTAAGAACCCATAGCAGAACCCTTGAGTGCCTCCAGTAAAAGAAGCCCATATATTTGTTTTCAGGGGTAGTCAATTAGAATCAGAAAACAGATGTTCCAACTGCTGCTTACACTTCTGCAAAGCAAATATACTCTAGAAACGCCTTGGCTAAAACACTTTCTCTTTTCAGTACATATAAAGCTTTAAAACCTCAATGGAAAAATATGCCCTTTTTTTCTAAAGCTAGATGTTTAAACAGTCATTTATTAATAACTCAGGTGCACTAATAAGAATCACTTAAATTGCAGTAGGACACATGAATACAACATTGTTGGGTGTTATAAACCAGGATTTTTAGGTATTTGGTTTTGGGCATGGGGATCTTTCTTTAGAAGACTCTCTTTTACTAAAATCACATCTTCAAAGACTTAAAATGCAAAATCCTTATTGTAACAAATTCTTTGTGTAATTCATAGTGTTTAAAAAATCCTTATCCAAAAAATCTATGATTTTAAAGACTTATTTCCATGACTTCCCTCCCATTTAGAAGCCTGAACATACTTTTATAAGGTTGAAAAATAAAGCAATATCCCATCAGTTTTAAAATAAGTGTAACACTAACCGTGGAGTAATAATGGAATTCCACCTTCGGGTGTAACTAAGAATAGACTTCCCTTGCTCCTGCCATCAAAAGCATATAGACAAAGCTTAAAAGGGTAAAATCACAGCAAAGATTACCAAATACAATCCCAAGATCCAGAACACACAGTAGAGATGCTGCTGTATGCCAGCCCCACTCTTCATAAATAATAAAAAAACAAAACCATTTAAACATGGACGGTACTGTGAGAAAGGATGTTACCAGCAGTGCAAACATATAGTGCTGGTGGTATTTCTATAGGCCAGTTCATCTAAGTAGAGGAAAACAGTTTTCCACTAGTTCTTCCTATACTCATACAGCTAACCTCCTGACAGTTTCCTTAAACAAGCTAAAACCTAAGAGTTCTGTCGTAGAAAAACAAAAAGACAAGTGGTGATATCCTGTTTAGTGCTTTCCCCATCTTCCAACCTATGTACACACCCAGCAATACTTCTTTCATTTCTGCTCTGCACCAGTGCTCCTCTTCAGCCTGACTCCAGATGCAAAAACTTCAATTATTAAATTAAGAACTTAGTTCTCAAATGACAGCAAAATAGCCCTGCCAAAACCAGTCACACTTGACAACTCTAAGCCAGAAGTACTACATGTTTCACACAATTGCTGCACAGATTTCTTAAGGTTACTGAAGAATGTGTTAGCTGGTGTTAACATGCACAGAACTTCAAACATGCTGTTCACTTTTCTGGTAGAAATCCTCTTATAAACTTAGCATTGATAAAATATCAATCACTGCAAACAGCCTGAGTCAACCCAGGGGAGTGCTGGCCCATCCCCATATTGCAGTAATACTTCAAATTGATTAGCACGGGACTTTTTAATTTTGAAAAGCATAGTTGTATCTACAAATGTCCATACTTATCAGTGGATATACTGTTTTGTTATTACCTTTTCTAGCCTATCTTTTCATGTCTCTTCATGTAGGTGAAATCTACTAGCTAAAATAACTTATGGGTTTGATTTTCAGTTCCCTAATTCTCCAGGAAGTCCTTTTCTAAATATGGGTGGGTTTTACTTACATGCATTTAAAATTACTGCTGATTTAGGCTCTTGAGTATTTAAACTTAATCAGCAAAGCCAGCAAACATCAGAGTTAATAAGACTTCAAATGTCTAAGTTCATTGGCTCTGTGGTAGAGCAAGTTTCTTAAAAATGCAAATAAAGTTTTGTGACAATATTTGTGGCATCCATCAGGGGCCCACATTGGGACCAATGGTATCCAATACCTCAATCAACGGGATTGAGCACAGCCTCAGCAAGCTGCAGATGACACCACGATGAGCAGTGCTGCTGGCATTCCTGAGGGAAGGGATGGGTCAGAGGGACAGGGACAGGCTGCAGGAATGTGCTCCTGGGAACCTTCAAGGGCAAGGTCCTGCACCAGGGTGGGGGCAATGTCCAGGATCAGGACAGGCTGTGTGATGAACGAGTGCATTGAGAGCAGCATGGCAGAAAAGGAGTTGGAGATACTGGTAGATGAAAAATTAGATATTATTTTCTGACAAAGACTATGGTTATCATGTCATCATGTAACAGAATGTCAAAGCTCTCAGTTAACAAAATTATCTCCCCTAGATATACAGGGAAATGTCATCCCTACATTCCCAAGTGTTCTATATAGCTGCTAGGTCATGCAAATGTATGGCAGAGAGGGACAGGAGAGCAGTAACCTAAAGAGATAAGACATGGACAATTTTTCACACCATTTGAGTGATGGGTGTCTTTGGCAGGTGGGCATTTTGGTTTGGTTTTTAAAAAAAAAACTTGCACACAGCATGCTTTTTAACCTAAAGCTAAAATTTTATGCTTGGCAAAAGAACTCACTGCACCACAACCTTACTAAAAAAAGAAAGGAAGAAATTAGTCTGCATTGATTTAAAAAAAACCACATATTTTTGGATCTGCCAGAAACAGAATTCAACACCCCCACCAATTCAATGCAGCTCTGCCTATCAGCTGAGATTTACCAACCAAGTCAGTCGTTCTCAAGAGGGAAGAGGTAGGGGGTAATGTCGAAACATTTGAGAATGCAGAACATTTATTTAACTCTGAAACTAATATTCTGCAGGAGAGACTGAACTCAATATTACAGGAACATATTAAAATCAGAAAAATAGAGTTGATTGTATATGAGAATATTGGAGTGAAGAAAACAACTCCAATATTCAACAGCCTTGCTGCACACACTGTGTTCTACCACCACTACAGAAAAGAACTGTTCAAGTCACACATGAAACAACCTGCACAGGTAGTTAACATCACCTAATTGAATATTTATCAAGCTATGAAGTTTGCCAAGAGTCTGTTAAAGTGAAGCTCATGCATCAGCTCACAATAATTATAAAAAAAGAAAAAGGAGTAAAATCCACTTAGCACTTGCTCCAATTCTTTTTCCATTGCCTGGGAAACTAAGTGTTGCTTGGTAACTCAAATCCATCTGTTCAAATTTCCTCTTTCAGTCTTCCCTTTTTATCAGAACAGAAAAACCCACCCTTTAACTGAAAATATAATCAGACAAAAACCCACCATATTTTATCACTGAGTAAAAGACACAACAGATCCTTATCTGTTTTTAAATTGTGGCAGAGTGAAAAGTCTGATATTGTCTCTTAGAAACAACACTTCATATCGCAGATAATTTTTTTAAGAATGGGGAAAGAAATTCTTTATTTTATTCCTTTCCCTTACCTCAGGGCAATACAAGGAGCAAGACACCACTTCCTCACACAGTTCAGACTTCATCTTTTCTGTATCTTTATGCTGACATGAATATCTACTTACCAGGGGCTGAGGCACAGTTTAAAAACTACTTCCCTGTGCATCAGTACTCAAAATAAATGCTGAATGCATAGATACTATAAATATACCCAAATGCTTCGTTTTCTCCAGAGATGTAAATCAAAAGAATCTTCACTGAAATTACTGCTATTATCTGTTGTGATTAAAAACAGACCCTAAAGGAGAATTTTTGAAACTGCAAATCCATGTAATGATGTTTGCATAGGTTAAGACAGGAAAACAGGCAAATGGAGAAAAACTGCATGTTGATGCAGGATACTAAATTCAGTACAGAAGACATGATTACATTTATTTTTAAAAATCCACCATGTAACAAACAGAAGTGGCAACAATAACAAATCACCATTATCTGTGCTTTCCATGTTTTACATTTTTTTAGGCTCTAAACTTATCTCAGTATAAGTATGGGGCTTGATTTGTTTTGATAACTTTTGGAGTCACTATTGCAGAAGGCCTGAATACAGCAGGCACAGTTTCAACAAATAAAAGTACCATAATATACTGAGAAAAGAAATTATATGCTATGTATTATCTGATTTCTATGTCTTTTCAAACTCAAAAACTTGGAATTACTGCTATTATAAACACCTTTTGTCATATTTGTTTCAAAAGAGAGGCAGTGTCAGCTCAAGGATTTTCAGAGTAGTACTTTGTTTCAGGAGAACTTTATGAAGAACAAGGTTTAATGTTATCTTCTTCTCTTAGCCAGCCTGTCCTTCAGAAGAACACATTCTCTCTTATGTGGAGCACAGGACAATGTAATGCTAATGACCAGCCCAGAGGTGCTGCAGGGGCCTCAATTCATATCCTAGAAGGAGCTTTCTCTTCTTTATCGTTTCTCCTTTCTCTTGTACATTGAAATTAGAGCTTAACTTGCTGAGTCTCAGGCAAGTATGGGATGCATAGACAAGATGCCATCAACCAAGCATCTGGTTTAGACACTGAAGAATATGTAAAAAGCAGAGGGGTTACAGCAGTCAAAAGTCTCAACTAAAGTATTTTTGAACTTCCAGAATAAAGAAGTCTATACATCAATCCCTCCCCTCTTGCAGGATTTGCACATATTGATCAGCAGCATTATTAAATAGACATCTTCACAGACCTTTGCATACCTGTATACATTTCATATAATGTTAAGTATAGATGTCACAGTATCAGTTGCTATTCCCTCAAAATGAGCATTTTTAATCAGCAAAGTGGCACACTTCCCACTGTATGTAGGAAACCAGAACAATTTACTCAGCCCACAGCCTCTTCCTTTCTGCTCACTGGATAGTTATGCCAGGCTGCACACCACTGTCATTTTCATGAAAAACTTGGAACTCATCACTAATCAAAAGACCAAATGCACATCCATTTTATGTGTAAAAATACAGACATTTCCCATCCATAGGCAGACACACCCTGTCACTAAGTCATTTCAACAGCATTTTGATCATCCATTAAATCTACTTCTCATTTTAAGCTGCAAAGGGAGGTCAGAACACACATTCAGTGTTTCATGCAGAGCTACCTCATCCACCCAGTCTGATGATTGCACAACCCCAGCAGTCCCACTCAAGAACTGTTTCTTCATCAGGACAGCAAAAGCCACCTCATGGGACACCTTATGTGCCAGCAGTAATCAGGATCCACAGTTTCAGGAATCCCCAGTGGTGCCTCCTTCCAGGATCAGGAGCACACATGCAGTGCTCTCCTTCAGCTCTGAGAGCATGAGGATGCACTGCTCTGCTCCCCAGGGGGATAATAATGGCAATATATTCCTTTTATCTGTACGACTTGGATGAACAGTTCTAACCCATCATTTATGAAAATAATTCTGAGCTAGAGAAATCATTTTATGTCATTTTTATTCAATTAGCTTGTGAACCCCATGACAGGCAAATGTCAGTTATCTCATTAGTGATATGTAGAATAGAAACAGAACTCTCAACACCCTAAAAGATTTTTGTTAAAGTAATTTCAGTCAATAAGCCATTTCCTTCAAGGTTTGTCTTACACTAAATATGTTCTATAGTACAACTACTAGCTAAAATTCCACTTCAGAACACTTTTTGCCCCCCACAGATGCCAAAAATATAAAATAGCAGCAAAGTAAATGAGAAAGGATATACAATACTGTAAGCAAAATGACCAATAAAAGTGTTGGTTTACTCTTCCATTCCAACTACATGAAAAAGATTGGTTTTACAAAACTGTGAAACTACCTTCAGTATGACAAGGAAATTTGCAACAGCACGGGGTTGGCAGAAAAATCTAGTGTTACTATGGAGATTTGATTTGTAGAGTTTCACTTCAAAAGAGCAATTCTCTTTGGAAAACACAATATGTTGCTAAAGAATCCTTAGCCATATTGAGAAAAGCAAATCTGAAAAATTCTTGATCTCTATTTAGCACTTAATAAATGCATTAACACTTCACAGTCTATATACTGTTGACAAAATTAGCATAATGAAAATTTGTAGATAAGTATATACCAAAAGAAATCTTTTCAGAATATTCTATGACCTAAAACTCAGAATAGAAAACAGAGAAAACTTTTCTGTGTGCTGACACATGCGTTATGATATGCACAACAAAGGAGAATCAACCTTTTTCTGACTTTTACTTACAAGTAAGTTTCAAAAAACATGTCACAGACATATTTAAAATGTAGCTCTGAATTAGCTGAGCAAAAAGTGCTAAATAAGTGAAAGCTACAAAATTTCACTCAATAGTTCCTTGCCAAGGCTCCACTTTAAAGACCACTATATTTTAGGGCATGAAATAATTTTCTTTCATCATTTAGTCTTAAGCCCATTTATTAGAACATTAGTATTAATGCTGTTAACTCACTGATTATCAAGTTAACAGAAAATTTCTATGCACTAAGGCTGCAATGAGCTATCGCCCCTCACTTAAATATATTTATGATTTATCCATCTGTCTGACAGATCATTCTTACACTTTTCTTCTGATACTTCTGTCAGGAGTTAGGCATCTGTTAATGCTGATGCTTCTCCTTAGGGATTCTATAACTCATACTGACTATTTTCTTTCCACTCTCCCTTCACACTATAGAGCAGCAACTCAATACCACCTGAAATGTTTGATTTCACATTTATTTCATATCTCTTTCTTAAAGTTTTTATAGGCTTAGACAAGGTCAATCCTAACAATTCTTTCAAATGTGGGAGTTTATTTTCTATGCCTTCCCAAACATGCCTGTGAGGATTTTGATCTAGGCCTTCTGTAAATCACTAGGAAGCTTGAATCTGTCACTGGTTTAAGCACATAGGACTCACTGAACATGCCAAATCTTCAGTCGACGTGTAAATGCCATTCATACACCTTCCATAGTTTTAATTAGCTGCTTAAGGTACATTTAGAATCTCTCAACAAGCACAGAATGTACTAAATTGTCACTAAATGACTAAAAAAAAAAATCTGTTAAGTTACCCAGCAAGTCTGTGAATTGGCAGATTTTCTTAATTCAAATATAGCAGTAGGCTGATAACAACCATTACCCAAGCTCTACTGACGTCAGATAACAAAGCTTATAAACACAGACATTTTGGCACAAGATAATTCAAAACAAGGAGTTCCAAATAGTTTAAGGTTTAAAAACTATAACAGGTAGGTCAACTGTACAAAGAAGAGAGAAACTGTGGAATAAGAACTGAAACCTATAGAGTATAAAAAGTTAGCTGGTGGAAAATTGCCAACTACATAACTCTGTTGACATATTACAGACACAATTTATTTCATAGTTTACTTACTGCATTACTTCTTGGTTAAATACTATCTGGTTATTTACAGCTCTCTATGGACTCTCACGACAGAGTCAGGCAGATTTTCTAGGCCCCTATGTCTTACCACACAGCCTCCATTTTCAAAATCACTTCTTCACATATCCTGTGAACTGATGGACTTATCCCACAAATGTCAAAAATTCTTGGCATCAACTCCTACCTAACAGCAATATCTTCAGGAACAGATCCATAGTCAGTGCCTCAACATGCTGAAGTCTCCCTTTGCATGCATGATTCATTTACTATTTGCATTGTGCACATTGCACTGTGCCTTTTTTCAGAAGACTGGCTTTCAAGGCTGAACTTCGGCTCTCAGCAGGTCTCTATGAACCAATGGTTTGACTCTTTCCTTATTTACATCAGCACAAGTGTAATTGTTGTCAGTGACATCACTGCAGCAAAGTCATTGCAGATTAAATCATGTGCAAGGCTGTTCCGTATAAGAATGAATAAAGATGCTCTGAGGATCTTACTGTATTTAGAGGCAATAAAAAGGAAATGGATATAACATTTTCATTTAGCAGCAAACATGCCAACAATAAAGCTTCATTCTACATTAAATCTCTTATTTGTACTTGTCTCTTTCACTGCTCAAGTCCTCCATACCCCATAGCTCTGTAAACGCAGTTTTGGAAGTGCACTGTTCTATGAAAAATCTAACGCCAAAGTTTCTTTGCAATTGTAATAAAAACATACTTAAAAATAACTACGTTTTATATACTTTTATTGTAAGCTCTTTGTCTTATTGCATTTGGATGACAGCATTTTCTTTAGAACAGTTTACAACATAAAGACATTTTTATAGACAAAAATTAGTGCAACTGTTTTTGAAGGCTTCTTCTGATTCTCTTATTGTTCATGTTTTCTGTGAGGAAAGCGATGGTACACAGGGTGATCTCATCACAGGGGTGATCTAAGAGAAAGAAATGTACAATGATAGTTTAATTTATTTTATTTTACAGAGCAGTTAGGTAAAATGATTGTGATTCTGTACTTTACTTCATTAATATCTATCATGTAACATTCTAAGAAGCAGCTACTACATAGGCCTCATATCAAATGGGCAGAATTACAAGCCAAGGAACTGCATCATTACCTGCTTCAATTTAGTCTTTCAAGTTGGGATCATCAATTTCTTTTTCTGACCTTCCTCCAGTGCAATGCATTTCCTACCCGATGTTAGGAATCTGCAAGACAGGAAAAGGGAAAAAGAACCTAAATTGATTGGTAGCTCATATCATTATCCAACCCCTTAAAACAAAAGGTAAACCAAGAAATTAAAATATCATGATAAAGTAAATTTAATTGAAATATTAGAAAATAAAAATATTCCCAGATACATGCACAAATTGTTAGCTCTGTGATCACAAACATAAATACGAGTGTGACTGACAAATAATTCATTCACTAGAGCAAACTTACCACAGAAAGGCTGGTGGGACTTCTGTGGTTCAGCGGGAAGAATGGGCCACCCTGAGGGCCGCCCTTTAGTTCTTCTGCTATACCCTGATGTTCTCCCCATCTGCAGATGTATGCATACAGAACAATCCCTATATACAGAACAAGTATATGGGGTTCTTTTGAATTAATCAATGACTGGTTCACAAAATGAGAAATGGTCAAGTTAATGAAGCTTTTCTTTCTCAGGAAACAGACCGGAATATGGTTCCAAATTTCACTTGTTGGTTCTCTTTCCTATCTATAGGAAGAGGAACTGAATTTCAATATCTTTATCTCTTTTCTTGAGCATATTAATGCTACCAAATTTCTCTTAGAATACCTTTTAAAAACAGGTCTTGAAATTCAACTCAATTATCACAGCTTATCTGGCTGTAAACAATTATTCTGCAATTATTTATTCACAATAAACAATACTTTAGAGGTTAGAATTAAAGATAATTTTTGACACTTTGCTGTTTTGCTTATGCATTTCTCAGGGGGTTAACTGTTGCATTGTTTTGGGGTAGGGAGTTCTGTTGTTTTGGGACGGGGTTTTTTTTAACAATTAAGATTCATACAAATTATTTTTACCTTAGATTACTCAACAGTCTTACTCATGAGGTAGGTCTTTCCTGATAATCATGAGTTTCCAATACTTGCACACCAAATATTCTAAGTGTCTAAACATGGTTATGCTCAATTACCAGCATCTAATGTTTATAACCATATTTGGCTGTTAACCATTATTTACCTATACCCATCTGAATTGTGAAAGTTTACTTTATCAGCAGATACCAGGTGAAGAAAAAGCAGACTCTGTACTTCTATTATTAGATTAGCTCTATAAGGTCATTAAATATGGATTGAGGTGCCAGTAGACCAGAACTTTCAAGCCTGAGTGAGAAGAGACCTTGTCTCAGGGTAAGGCCTAAGAACAGAGCAATAACTAATCAGACACAGCAGCAATAGCTGGAGACAGCAGGGAAACTATTTATTTTCCAGATAACACAACTTATGCAATTAACCTCACCTTATACAGTTAACTCTCACTATTCAAAGACCTGTGACTTCAGAATTTGAGAAACTCAAATCCAAACCGAATGATCTGAATATTCTCATGGCTGAAAGCTGGGATATCTCAAAAGTAAGTCTCTCAGAGATTTAATTGCATTTTTAAGTATAGATTCTCAGAATAAAACATTTACATTAAAACTTCCTTGCAACAGTGGAAGGAACTGCAGGTGTCCATCACTTCCTTTCTGCAGGTGTTCAGAAGTGCCTCTGATACTGCCAGCACTAAGATACAAAGTGTATGCTCATAATTGAAATATATCTGAATTACAGAACATTGTTTGTCTTCCTCTTGGAACTCAGTTTAATGAGGATGTTCAGAGTGTGCTCTGCCCTTGCATTCTCCAGCAGCTGAGCTCAGTACACGTGTACTGACTACCTTCACTGCGGCTGGACATCCTCAAATATCCACCTGGGAAACACGAGACTGCCGCCAATGCAGAGCTTCTGTCAAACTGTTGGAAAGCTACTGAGTTTTCTTTCCAGTAATTCTGAAAAATCCCAGGCTGCTATGGAAAAAGCATTTACCATTTTAGTAGAGTTTGAGGACTAGAAGTCTCATGGTATACTGAGGTATCACAGAGAAAACTCTCCCCTCAGTTTTTGCAGATTGTAAGAGTTTTGCACATTATCTAAGCACAAATGCTGTATTTTCACATGAATACATATAAAGCTTCAAAGGTCCAGGCCCTGAACACATCTTGTGCAGTCTTTATTTTCTAAAATTTATTTCTCAAATTTTGCTCAGCGTCCTTCGACCATAAAGAAATTAAGACCATACCCTATTTAGTTCCAAATACCCTAAAATATCAACAGAGCCTGTTCAAAGAAGCCAAGCAAAATCTGGAACAGGTACATCACACTTCTACTTCTCGGACCACTTCTCTGGTGATATTACACGAAAACAAAGCATCTGGACTATTCTAAGTTATGAAATTAGATTTTGTCAAGACTTTAAGCAAAATCACAATAATAGCATCATTCAAAGGCTTTGCCTTCATCAGAAAAAACTGCTGAGATTTGAATGCCAGTAATTTCCAATAGAAAATATTTAACAGAAAGCAGTCTGGGCACTGCTCAGGTTACAAGTGAATGTATTTTATACTTAAGCTTTTGCATTACCGTAACACATTATCTCATATAATTAGATTTTTCCAAAACCTCCAGAAAATGGACTTTCCACATGCTCTGGAATTTTGTTTATTGAATAAACATGGTGCGCATGAACTAAACAATGCATTGTGGTAATAGGAATTATGAAAGAGCAACACTACAGCCTAATGGCCTATAGAAATAGTTCTGTAAAACCATCATTATCTCTAGCACAATATGTCTTAAAACATATTACAGACTTTTAGTTTTCATCTTTATATCAAAAAGAAAGGGCAGAGATGAAAAAAACCCACCCAATATAAACCCCCAAAATATTCTCAGTACTAACTCCTTAGTTCCAAAGCTATTCTTCTTCTGCTATGATAATGTACTAATGTACATGATAATTCAGTGTTATTTTATCTTAACACTTAAAGCAAGACAGACTTTGTTTCACTAAAAAGTCGAAGAATTCCTTGTTCATTTAACCCCAACCGAGAAAACAAACAAAATTAGATTTGATTTCTCAGTGCATTGAATTAGACAAGATTAACAGATTCATATATAAGCACACTATATTTTGGCTCAGCTGATATGGTACAATGGCATCTAAAACAGCTTTTGACATTTGCTTTCAAGACAAAGCAATATATTGCTTCCAGTTATCACCTGTAGTGTCGACAATTATGAAAAATTAATGACACCTCATTATTTTTACTCCTTCCTCCACGATCAATCATTAAGTCAGCTCCTTTTCAAGAAATCCCCAACCAGTCCCTGAAAAATCCCAAACAACTTTGTTCTTTACAGGTCATTTCCTGCTTTTTAATCTTGCTGGTTTCCAGGTTAGGTGAGACTCTGTCTCTGAGTGTGACAACATCTAAAACCTCATGTCCTTCAGGAATTTTCCAGCAACAAGAAGTAGAAGCATAATGTAATAATGACTTCCAGTTCTGTCATCAAATTGAACAATCCCAATACAAATTACTTCATTCAGGTACCAGAGTGCATAAATCCACTCCTAATAAACTGGTTTAACACAGCTGAGAATACAATGAAAACAAAATTTTCAAAGATATTTCCTTTTCCTAGCAAGCTTTTGATAGGCTGTTCACTCAAGAAAGTGTTGGAAAAACTATTTTCTGAAGTATATCTCCACAAATGCCAGGTGTTCTGTAAGAGACTCTACAGTTACAACATGCTCTGTGTATGTATTGCCTCTCCTTCACAGGAAGTGCCAATTTTTTGATTTATTTTTACACCAAGAATCAGGATGTGTAGTGCTTCGAATCTTAAATGTTGGAAGGTACAGTTTAGACATCCAGACTCTGAAGGCATGCAAAAGACAGAATTAGTGCAAAATACAGACAGTTCAATTTTATTTCCAGAAACAAAATAGATATTCCATATGGAATTACATTTCTACACTCAAAACCATTTTCTTCTTTCTAACACTTATATAAATTTTATTGTGTCACTAAAGAAAAGTTACTTTTGCATTTGGAAACATTCATGACAGAGGCATTGGTATTATCACTGTCTCAGAATTATTGGAAAATACTTATGGATACAGTAAACACAAGTTTGAATTTACACTAGAGAAAAAAATAAAATACTTGTCTAAAATGTCTGTAAAAGAACATTTGGCTGTCTTCAGAATCCATCCTTTTCATGAGACATTTCACATGGTACTCCTATCATGCAAGAACTAATACAAATCATCCCACGAACATTTTTATAGATCCATTAATACTACAAGTATCACTTTATCTAAGATGCTATATATGGTATATTACTTATATAGAATACTATATTCCTGCAGCCAACAAATTCACTTGGAAAAGAGAGATTCATAGCCTGTACTTATTCATAGCCTGTATTTATCTAGATGCAGCTGTCATTCCCAAGTAATTGCTTTTTGAGGAGGTTGGGAAATAACTGAACTCCAAGCTGTGCAGCCAGGCAGGTGTGAGAGCCAGGCAGCCACACAAAGTTACTGCTGTGCTCCACAGACCTGGAACAGAGTTAAAACAGCTGCCACTTATCCTGCACCTGCATCAGGCTACACTCCCAGCATGAAGGAGAGAACAAGGTATGACTGCTGCTAATCTTTGTGCCCCAAGTACAGATGAGAGTGGAGGGGGGTGAGAAGTTGAATACAGAAAGGGTCAAAACATCTCAAAGAAATCCAGAGGACAGACAAGCTGGTAAACTTTATATTTTCCAAGTTGCTTGTCCTTGTGTTTCCCTCTCAGTGAAGCCCAAGCACTATGTAACACTTCAGGAAAGAGAAGTTCTGAATATATTTAGAGACAGATACTTAACAGTAGTTCAGGGGGTATTCAGAGAGACAGTAAAGTTTTTAAGCTGTCCTCAAGACTAACAGTTCAGGGAGGAAGGGCTCCAAACCTTCAAATAAAAAGTCTTTTCTGATATCTAAAAGTGCCAAGCAGTTTTTTCATTACTTCAATGTGCCTCAAAAGAACTACAGGTCAGAATATAACCTGATTAAATGTGTAAATCTGAAACTTGTCTTGGGCAAAAATTTTGAGTACAGCTTCATCACAATCACTTGATGATGACACACAGTAAACACCAAAGTGAGCCAAAAGTCTCACAGAAAAGTCTCAATTGTTTCAGCCTGATACTGGCTGACACTGTTATTGCTGAACTCCTCCTTTGAAGTGAAACGGAAAAGGGATGGTAGACAAAGAACTTCAATACATTAGAACTGGAATCCTTAACTCAGCTCTGAAAAAGAAGGGCAGGACGTTCTCATGAAAAGAGAATTCTTGCAGGTCTTTCATAAAGCTGTGAGTCACAGCAACCTCAAGTTGCAGCAGTCCAGTGAAAGACCAGAAACACTAATGACTGCCAAGTTTACAATACATAATTTTGACCTAGAGGGAACACAGTCAAATAAATTTAGCTGTCATAATGGCAATTGCAATTATTGTAATCATGTATAAAACCTTTTTCAATTTGACAAAACAAGCTTTCTTCATAAATTCCTTCCTGCTGTAAATTGCCTAAATTTTACTTTCCTGTAGTAAATATCTATCAAAAAAAAAGTACATAACTCCTACAGCTGACAAACAAAATATATTAAGCCAGCTCTTTTTCCCCTCTTCCCAGGAGAGCTTCTGCTCAAACTGGCAGCATTTTATAAATAACTGGTAAGCATTTCACAAATATCAAAATATCATGATGCACATACCAGTTCCAAACCCTGTTTGGCAGCATTTGTAATTGCATAGCCTACACTTTCCCTTATTTATGGACCTCATCACTGTTACACTGCCCAATGATTCTAACAGAAAGGGATCATAGACAAATTTCAAATACATTTGGCATTAGACCTAAAGCTCCACAAAATTGAATGAAAGATGCTTGTGAAGTTCAACCACCACAAATTCATATACTGGGAACACTCAGCCTGCTAATTATGTATTCATCATTTGTTTCCAAAGAAATAAAAGAGAAGTTTTCCTGAAACTTTCTAACTCTATTTTTTCTATCAGACACAAAAAAACCACTCGAGTTTTCTGGATGTTTAAACCAGTATTTTTTTTAGACTTTGTTGGAAAGCAAGCCATTCAGAAAAAAATGGCTAATAAATTAAGGAAAAATTTTGCATGTGGCACCTGGCCTCCAGATAAATGTGACAGAGACAAGAAACCCCTCCTGCTGAAGGACGCAGAGGAAACAAATGATCAAAGAAGCCCCAGTTTGGAATCCTTCCAGAAGCTCTATCCTACCATCCTGAAGCCCAGTATCGTTTTGATAAATTCTATTATCTGAGCCGGTGGTAAAATGAACTTCTTTTTCTGGAGGCCTATGCTTGTCTCTTCCCAATCTCTTGGTAAGAATTCCTTTTTCTGGCCAACCATGCTGTGCCTTAAGGATGCAGATGGGGAGGAAGCACTGCCAAGACCTCTGTAAACACTCACAATAACTGTTGAGAGGCTGAAAGGTAACATTATTTTGATAATGGTTTCTGAAACTTGTTATCAGCGGAAAATCTTTTCTCTGCCACATGTCCTCCTATGTGAAAATATGCCATTTGCAAGCTGACAGCTGAAAACTCTCTCCAGGCAGATCAGGAACAAATGAGAACAAACTGATTGTTCTGACTGAAACCTGTAGGTGTTCAGTCCATCAAGGCTCTGAAACAGACCAACATTTTTGTTGGGATAACAATGCATCTGCAGTAAAAATCCTTCCTCCTGTGCTACAATGGTATAGTTTTAAATAGAATACAGATTCTACTTTCTTTGTGTGAAAGCTCTACAAGGGGAAAAAGGTTGCTTGTGGCATGTATGTATAAATGCACTACAAAATCAGGAAAATTCTGCACCACAAGTTTGTTTATGATGATGTTGTTCAAGCTATGGAAACCTGCACAGGCATCTTCCATTTTAGGTATAAAAAATTTTTAAAATAATTTTTAAAAAAAGAGAGAATGAATGTTACATCTTGGGAAATTTTCAGTGTGGTAATTTCACAAGGGTACTGTAACTCTTCATCAAAACAGATGTTTAACAGGGGTCAGCAAAAGCAATTGAGCTGATAGTATATTGGGTGTTCTCATCTATCTGACACCTGCACAATCACTTATGAAATAGCAAATAGCAACAACCTTAATTACTCATATTTGGGGACAGAAAAGATCACCAGCAATGACACTGCCTATGATTTTTAATATGTAGCAGAATAATGTGCTTTCTCCATAAAAACAGTGTTCTTTTGAATGGCAGCTTCTTCCCCAGATATTGAAACAAGGAATGCTGGAGCCCTGGGAGTGCCCAGTGTCTCACAGGTGCCTCAAGCTGAGAGAGGCTGTGGTTTAATTCAGCACTGCTAAAAACTTGCAAACACCTGAAATGAGCACTGTTGGCTCCTCAGCATGTTTTCAGATGTGTTTTGGCAGTTGCAGTATCAGAGCAGAAGTGGTGAAACTCCAACCCGTTCAAAGACGAAAATGATCCCTTAGTTTGCTCTTTCACTTTTGTAAATCAAATTACAATCCTTGACTAACACGTTGGGACTGAATCCCACTAATCCCTTCAGACAGCATTCCTGATTTTCTGTAGAAAGCTGCATTATTCTTTTTAGTCTCCTTACTTTGATTCTTAGACATAGATGCTCCAAACTGCATTTAGACCACAGACTCAGATAAAATCTGTGTGGAATTGTCTTTGCATTGACTTCAAGTTCTACCATTGTAAAATGAGCAATGAAAAACAACAGATAGGGTGAGATTGTCTGTGAGAATAAGACTGAAACAGAATCCTCGTTGAAGAGAGCCATCTAGTGCCTTCATGCTCTACCTGAGGGACACAAATTTTCAAGTTAGCTACTGGTTGATTTTTAGGAATTATTTAGGGCCTCATATTTTCCCCCATACTTTCAAATACCTACCAATCAATGCACTGTTTCTTGCTCAGCATCTGAAGACCACTGCTTTAGTTAATAAACCTTGCAAAAATTTAGCAGACAATGAAAAAGTAGAAATTTCATTAACTCAGTATTTGCAGGAACTTTCTGAGAGGATCTCATGAACTGAGAAATCCCTGAAGCTCTCCTTCTAAAGATCATGTATTAGAGAAATACTTTTTCCAATGTTTAGTTTCGAGTCAAACAATGAGCAAAAGAAAAGAAACCCACATATTTTAGCATATTTTCATTGTTATAAATCTAAAACCCAAGATCTATGTATTTTTGTAAATAAATTTATATTCAAGGAAAATAAATGTATAAGAGCCAAGCCAATTAAAGCAGTGTGACTGCAAAAAATTTACAACTAGATGTTAATTATCTATTAGCAAATTAAGAAAATGCATTCTCCACATGCACATTTTAAGGAGAAAGGTGTGTGAAGCTCATTCCCTTTAATAAATGGCCCTTTACTAGGGTCCATTTGAAATTGTTTCCCAAAGAATACTGGTTTGAATTGAATTAGACAACATTGCAGAGCAATGGCAGCATAAGAACTTTGTTGATGGAAGATAGTGGAGTGGCCAGAAGTCAGTGAAATCTCACTAAGAACCTGTTTACAATTACCAACTACAGCCATGACTGACTAAGCATTTCTCTGTCAATTATTACATTCTTCTTCTTTTTTTTTTTAGTAATATCAGTGGAACTCAGACTATGTACAAAGTCTTCCATTATCATAGGCCTCTAGGAGAGAACACAGAGTGTGTATTTTGCAAGAATAAATTTAAGTAAATTGCATAAAAAGCAGGGCAAAGTAGAACATACAGAAGTAGTTAGTATTCTAAATATACTCATTAGGCATAAACGGCTCTAAAACATTGGGTTGTTTTGTTTTGTAAAGGGTTATGTTTCAGGGAGAAGATGATGTGCTGATAAATGGAAATAAACCAAGCAGGTGAAGACATTGGCTCCACCTACAGAAAAGGTACAGCCAACTATTTCCTTCCAACAGGGTAGCCAAGCAGTAACCAAGTCCAGATTCATTTATTCTCTCAAATCTAATCCTATTCCCCTTAAATCAGTCACTCCCATTGACCTCATTTAACTAAAAAAAAAAAAAAAAAAAAAAA